>DWLS01005324.1:0-12831 GCA_018246255.1 Pachliopta kotzebuea | reverse complement strand
GACGGGTCACCTGATGGTAAGTGATTCACCGCCGCCCACGGTCACTGGCGATGCCAGTGCGTTGCCTACCCTTGAGAAAACAATATGCTCTTTAGTAGGTCTCTGTTGCCGGAGACCCTTCAGTTAAGAACCACGACATTCCAACCGCTAAACAGTAGTATGTAAATTTTACTGTGTTACGGTTAGAACGGCGTTGTAAACTAGTGAAATTACTGACGAAAGAGACTTAATACCTTATGTCTCAAGGCAACAAGCGCAATGTGGTGCAGTGTATACCATTTCAACTAATGCTACGTTGTATTAGCAAACGTATAATTTACTATTAGATGAATGATTTAATCGTGTCGGTAAAAAACGATACTTTAAATGAATATTACGTAGAAACCCAATTAACTTTATATACCTTGCTTATCCTCTACTGTATAAAAAAGTCATGTCATTGCGTACTTATGTTTATTATAGGAGGTTAATGTAATATCATTATACCATCATTATTACACATATCGAAAAACTTATTTTTTAATATGTTACTTTTTTGTTTTCAGGTAAAAGTGAGAGTATTATAAAGCCTTATGTAAAGAATTTGGTGAGTGAGAAAACTGTGCACATACAGGTGTCCTTGCAGTGATAATGTAAACTGGTTCGAAATAAATATTAGCTGTGAGAAACACATACTATAGCAAAAGCAATACAACCGTGTACTGTCTTTAAAATTTTTTTTAATAATAACAAATCTGATCTATGCGCGTTGTAAAAATAAAATTGCTATCACTGTCCTGGTACATCTCGCATCCATTGTCCCAAGTTCCATGTTAGGCTACAGTAGCTGCTTATCATCAGGTGTTCCCTATACATTTGTTCGATGACTCAGTAGTAGAATAAAATCTAATACTAAATTACCACACCAGTGATGGATATAGTGTATGTTCTAATATTACCTATTTATATTTGAATACTGTAAAGTGAATGATCTCATTGTATTTAAAAGGATTTATTTTTATTTGACATGTAGAAGAGATGGGCTAGGCGTCCACTTGATAATAAGTGATACGCTTGCCTATAACAACATGTTGATTAAAATGTTACATCAACACCACGATGAGTTCGTCTCCTTGAGATATAAGTTAATCTCGTTACCCCAGTAATTTCATTAATTTGGAATTCCCTTCAAACCGGAACAGAAGTAATGTTTGCACAGTAGTATTTGGCGGTAGAAATAGATGCTGTGGTAGTACTTACCTAGACGACCTCCGGAAACGGCTGTCTATAACCAATAGGTTAGTACAATTAGATAAATAGTAGGTTATAAACAATTAGGCGTCTATTCAACCTTCTATCACCTGTATTAAATAACGGATAGTTAATGAAACGCAACATTCCTTTCACCACCTCGGGCAACACAAACAGCTTATTATCTAATCTCCAACAGTTGCCAGTTGTGAGTGCGATTTAGTAACAAAGCTGTTTATTGTCAATAGCAGCGTGAATGGACTGCCTTCACAATGCTTACATTGAGAAGCGTTTTTTTTTTCATTAAATTTAGAAAGCGTGAATAGTCTTTATTTGAGCTTTACATAGAAAGTAATATATAAATCGATGACAAGGAAATGGTTCCGAAATTGACTTTTCTTTTGACAGTGATCCGATTTTTTTGTTGATCGAAACAGAATACTTTGAAATTTCTTTTTAACACTACTTTAAAAAAAATATATATTACCGATTTGAAAATTGGAAAAGTTATTTGTGGGACGTATTAGTCTGCAACAAGCTTTTCTTACATTTTCCGTTTAATATCGGTTAATTTTTTCTGTGGAAAAATATTGAGCAAATCAATTGAGATAATGATGATGATGTACTTTAAAAGTTTTATTATTTTATATAATAATAAACATTGTTCTGTTCCTAGATATAAATAATGGGAATGTACTATAATTATATTTAATTTAATAATTACGAAATTGTGTTATGTTGGTTAAGTGTAATCCATCAATGATCGTTTACAAAAAGGGTATACCACATAATTTATATATATGTACACGGACCCCAAATTGTGGTACACACACGCGAACCCCACATAAAGGCATTCATCCTGTAATAGGATCAGGGGAACAACTAGAATACGGCGATTATAGTAATTTGTTTTCATATTTCAACACGCGTCCACGTGTCCCATTGTTCTTGTTACAGGTAATAGCTAAAACAAAACGTTTGAGAAAACATCATTGTGATTAGAACTATTGTTCTTACTTTTGTTAATTATTAAAATGCGTGTATTACCATTTTTTTTTAAGATTTCCTGTCACGCAATAGTCACATCACTGATGACTTCTTTGTTCTAGAGAATTTACCTGTGATGATTTTGACCGTATTCAGTTTTTGTAATTTCGTTGTGTGTTATATTTAAGAGACCTATGTCCGGCAGTGAGCGTCCATCGGTTGAAATGATGATGATGTTAGTGTTTTTAAGTTTGTTTGATTTTTTAAATGTAATGTAATGTACAGCAACTTTAAGCATTTTAAAACCTTTCAATGGAACGATAATCATTATAAAATTTCGTTTGGACATTTCATATTAAACGGGAAAGAAATAATTAAATCTGTGGTCTAAACAATTAATTTCATCGTCATCCGATAAACACCTGCTGCTGCTGGACGTAGGCTTCTTCCAAAGATCTCCACTCTGATCGGTCCTGTGCTGTCTACATACAGCTGATTCCTGCAACCTTAAGCAAATCGTCGGTCCATATAGTAGGGACCTTCCAGGACTACGTTTTGAAGAATTCATTTGTGCAATTTAATTTAGTTCAGAAAATATTTAAAAAAATTATAACTGACATGTAATCAAAACGCGTTTTTAATATTTATGTTTGGATTGAATTTCATCTCTGTGCAAAAAAAGATGCCAAGTTAAATGGTCTAATATAAATCCTCTATACTTTGTAACTTATTAACATCGTTCATAGTTATACTTTGCGGTATAGACCGCAATAAGGCAACATTGTACCGATTTTATTAAACCGACTATTGTGATCCAGTGGTATCGCTCACTGTCATATTTCCGCAAACCGGTATCCTCAGAGACTTATTGATGGAATTATACAGGATATTAAATAATCAGTTCTATAGCTAAAGCAGTTAAGTTTAATTTTCTTCTACATATTAGCTGTGAAGTTAGATGAATACATTTTATGTCATTAATATAATTCCAGTGTTGCTGTAATACTGCTGGTATTAATCGAATGGCTCCGTTTTACAGCATATAATATTTATGGGAATAATTTAACTAAATTGTCATAATAGGTTAAGCTAGATAAGTATCAACAAAATTAAGATGTTTTGCAGGACTTAGGCGTTCCTCAATAATGGGACGATTTGGGCTTGGCTGCTCACTGGCCCAATGCGGGTTCGTTGGAAGTCAGAGCCTCGGTTATTGATTAGCTCGCTGCACCACAAGTTGAAGAATTTAGCTTGAATCCCATGAGTTGAAGCTTGGAACCCCTTACACCCCTTCAAAATACCCCTACAAGATATTTAAATTATCTTTACTTATCACGTTCGACACGGGTGACCTTTCATAAGAGAAATATCCACTTTGGTTTTGAAGAAAATTATTCAAAAACGAGTATATTTATGTTAAGGACTTTATATTATTTCTTCAAATATTACAATTTACATAAGAATAATAAAACTTATTCATAATTAACAGTAAACAGACAGGTAGTACTCAAAAACTATAAACAGCATAACTTTTGTACCTTTATTTTCGGTATTTTACCAGTTTAGTAGAATTCTAGATATACATGTTTGTATATATTAGCGGATGCAGATGCTGTGGGCTTCGACGAATTGAAACCATCTCACAACTTAGTTTATTTTAACGATCATCTGCAGGACACCGAACTATCTTAAGCGGCTTTTATTATATCCATACCTTCGATATCTAACTTTGATCTCGTCAGAACGACATGCAAATGTTGAACATTTTAATAAAAACTATTTATGTTATTTTAGTCCCTCGTGGTTGTTTTATATATAGATTATTATGCTCCTTCACTGGTGGTAGGTCTCTGTTGCCGGATATTGTCTATGTAAGTACCATCACATCTCATGTAGCAGCTGACAAACAGTAATGTGAAAACGTTAATATATTCCTGTTTGAACGATGATGTATGCTTGTAAAATTACTGGGGTAACGAGAATAAACACCGTACGTCTTTAGGTGAAGATGAACTACCATCAGATGAACGCTATGCCTCATCGCATAAAGAAACCTTAACCTTGGCTGATAATATAAAAATTGACAATTTTGAGTAGTTTAGAACAAGGCAATACCTCGATCTTAAAATATGCTCGATTTGTTACTTTAATCTGTTAATTACACTTATATGGAATAATATAAAAACTATAAACTTTTTATTTGTTTCTCTTAAGAGATCACTTTATAAGTCCAAAGATGAAATAGTCCATCATTTTGTATTTACACACACATTTACCAAAACTTACACGTACAACTTGTAACCATACAAGCGTTGTTATCCGGCCACACATTCCTCCTTCCTCCAAGCTTGAGAAGCGGCGTCCATACATTTTTTCCTAAACATTTCCACAACAACAGACGAGTAAAAACTTATTTACCTCATATCGCTTACGCAAAAGGAATGCCCGTGTTATTTTAACTTTTTCAAATCCCATAACGGACATTTGTTTTTCATTTAATTAATCTCGTTGTTGTTTATCCGATTTTTACTTAAGTTGAGCATGTTGGACCCGTCGGTTCAATTCTAGCAATTAATTCCAGGTTATTTACGTTCCATTGCAGGCGTAGCGCTTATTTCACAGTTATTAAGAGCAGCCAGGTATGCCTTAGAGCAGATACATACCGCATACCTCCCTAATTGATCTCGCTCTTACCGGTTTTGCACCTTTCTTGGTGCAACGATGCATGTTGCGTGATATCCTCTCAAAATTTTTGAACAGTCGTTATCGCATCAACTCTTGGGTTTTATGATTTTTTGAACACTAACATAAAAATCTTGTTAATAATCAATTAAAATTTGACATTTCATGAAATTTGTCCATTGATTTACCAATATAAAAGTTTCCTGATATTGAAGTTTTACATTGGTACACGTTACCAATGAAAAGCATCTACTTTGTGATCATCTTCATTTTCGTTTACAGATTCTACTTTTTTCAATTAATGTAATATACTTGTTTTAGTTATGATTATATATTATTTCCTTTCTTTTAGACCTTCGATTATATTTAATGTATAAGGTTTATGAAAGTAAAGTATATCAACTCTTATTACCATCCGATAGGAAATAAAGTTGAAAATAATTTAAATTATTGGTTTTAAGTTCAACGTCTATCCAATTACATACAAAACCTTCATTATTTTTTAATGTATATTGTTTCCTTAAGCATTCTTCATAAATACCGTTTCAATTATTGCTAAAAAGTTCATTAAATTATTATAAACAGTTACAGTAGCAACAAATAGTCACTATCAGAGCAGTTGACGCATTGTTGACCAGGAAAACGGATTTAACCATATAAGGAATAATGAACACATTCCATGATTTATTTGCTGTTTATCAAATTATGATATGGTTTATATAAATACACTGTGTCTATATTTGGTATGTCATATTGATTTAATGATTATACAAGTAAAATTTTCTAAAATTACTAAAATCAGATATAGTAAATAAATTTCATATTGCTACTAAACGTGATCCTTAATATTTAACCTAAAAATATTACTAGGATAAAAATACATAGTAAGTATAATGAGAGATAAGAGAGACTTTTTAAAAAATCAAAGAAAGAAATTGTTGGTTTTTAAATTTTATTCTGTTGCTCATTTTTATGAATTTTTTACGAGAAGTTAGGCAGAATTTTTGCTCGTAATCTAAAGACTTGCTCACGACATAAACATGGCATTTGCTGGATGGCATAGTGATCAAGTTTATTTAATTTTTCATGAGCATCACAACTATTTCTCCCTTCCAAAGTGACATTTTAACTGTTCATTCAGGTTCTCAGCATCCTGTTTACATGTTTCTCACGATCAGCGACAGTATATTTATTTTTAATTAAAATATATAGTTCTTCTTTTATAATTAATACTAGCACTTTAACACAAAGTCAGCGATCGAACTAATCTGCACTCAAGATGTTGCTTCACTATAATCAGGTGTTTGTTAGTAGGCCGGCGGAAGACGTGGGCGAATCCCAGCATCGCGCCCACTTGTGCTCGATTACATCACATTCTCACAATAACAGCTGTGTACTATTTGTTTACTAGAAACACACAATTAAACATGGAAATTACACATACAGTTTATGTGATTTGAAATAGATACGTTATTGAACTATCTGTCACACTGTGTCTGTAATATTAGTATATTGTTAAGAATTTTTAGCATATTGTTATAAAGATCTCAATTTATCTAATATAATATTTTATTCAATGATATGTTTGAAAGATTTAGTTGATAAATAAGAAATCAGCGATAATTGTCACTACATATTTACTGGTGGTAGGTCTTTGATGTTAAAGACCATCCAAACAGGTACAACCGTAGCCTCATATTAAAAAAACAGCCGACAAATAGTAGTTTGCAAAAATGACCATGTTACGTTTTGAATGGTGTTGTAGGGTAGTAAATTACTGGTGTAACGATACTTAGCATCTCATGTTTCTAGGTGACGAGCACAATGTCGTTTTCTATATCAGTATAAGACGTTTCTTAACTATCGCCTCGTTGTTATGGGTAAGCATATCACTTACCATCAGTTAAACGCTTTGCTCGTCTCATCACATTGTCGAATAACAAAAAAAATTCTTATTTAAACAAAAATGTCCGTCAACAATTTTCAATCTAGAGAACTACAAGGGGTAGGATGCTGAAATTTAGCATACAGACAGATCTCGCTTAGATAAGATCAGAGCCGTTGGAATTTTATTGGTATGTGGTCGGGTTCCCGAGATGTGGGTGCCCAAAGTTTCAGAATTTTGTATGGGCCACTTGTATTACTTATAAACAAATTATTCCAACAGTATTTGGCTGTAAGTAAACATTTTTTTTATAATGTTTATTTACATATAAAACACTGCCTCATCAGCCAACACCTATTACATTGAAATTGCTATTAGCATTCGTGCAACGACACACTCTTTGTCTTCTTGGTAGACTGAAGTAAACAAATATAAGAAAGCTTTTATCTTAATGGATCCATGCAGTCATTAAAATTTCGTTATACAAATATAATATTGACTAGACCCTTATATTTCTAGCATAGTTAAAACTATTACATGGAAAATTATTTGATTCAAAATATCATTAGGTATACCGCAGTGATCGCTCTGAGGCCAAAGGCTACTGGTATTTAGGTTGTCACGACCACATGGAGTTATTATTTGTCTATTTAACTGCCTGACACGGTTTGCTGGCTTAGTTCCTGCCTTATAGAGCGGAGGATCTAGGTTCGATTCCTGGAGTAATAAGTTGTAGTTTTATTTGTGTAGCTACGACCTTCATAATTCAAATTTGGCCACCATGACAATATCAGATAACACCATCCACGATCTTCTAATAACATCATATTATTTAATTATTTACTGGTGGTATATGTGTCTGTTGTCGGAAACCGTTTAGGTCTGCAGCCCCTCCCAGCCGCGTAACAGTAGTGTGCAAACATTACTGTGTTACGGTTTGAAAAGTTAGTAAGCTAGTGAAATTATTACTGAGATAATGAGACTCAGCACCTTATCTCTTAAACCGAAATGCGCAATGTGGTGCTGCGTAACCATCTTAACAAACGCCACGCTGTTATGGACAGGCGTATCACTTACTTTTAGGTGAAATGCCTTGTTCGTCTCTTCGCATAGTAGAACAAAAAAAGTTGATTGCAGAAATTCTATAGCATGATATTCTGATATAAAAAACCTTGAACTTTGCAATGAAATTGAAAAAAATTTAAAACATTGTTTTATTACAGAATTCTTGCGTGAATAATCATTAACAGCTGGCGGCAGTCCACTGTTGGACATAGATCTTGGTTAACGAAAGTAACTTAGCCCAATATTCGGCTATCATGTGTTCAGTTGCTTGAATAATGTAAAGTTGTAAGACTATAACAATATTCCTATAATAGATCCAAAGTTATAAGCCAGTTGTCTAGTTAACAGTTTACACATACCAAAGTTAATATTTAACTACGGGCCGCAGTTTCTCCGGTAAATACATATTACCGGTAAGTATTTGCTCCCGTTTTGTTTTACGAGACACTTGTGATTTGTTTGCTGCGCTGGCAGATAGCGGTACTGTTTAATTACTTTGCCAGTTTTATATTTACATTGCAGTGTACGCGGAGCCGGTTCGCGTTGTGGTGCTGATAAACTTAGACGCGTTTTTGATGTTAGCCACTTGGTGCCGCCGGAAATTTAGGATGCAAACCCAACTGCCGACCGTAACAATGCTGACCTCATTTAATCACCAAAACTTCCTGTTATGAACAGGTTAAATGTGTCGGAATACTGTAATCCATCAATAGCGCTTATTTCGTTTAGTTTCACATATGTAAACATCGGCATGAAGTTCTACGAAAATATAAAATCTGTTCTATATGTTTTAAGAATAGCAGACTACAAAACGTGTACATACAAAAAATAATTCTGGTAAGGGATTAGACAAAATGGACGTTTACTTGATGAAAAATTTAGTTATTTAAGTTTATTCGCTGTACCATATTGTGAGCAATAAAGAGTATACCTATCCATCTATCTATGACTTATACAGCCGTATCATAACAAATGTATATTGCCGTAAAGAAAATTTGTACTATGTAAATAGTGATTTTCTATTTAAATATTTTTGATTTTCATTGTAAAATAATGAATGCGTTATTTATAACATGTAAATAATTATCATCCCATCAGCCAGGCGACGACGTCTAAGACGTCTGCCGACAGATTATTTCTGTCTTGTCCTACATAGCCGTCGATAAACCTGAGAATAACTACCCAATTAGTTGAGGAAACTTACGAAACAATTAATCGTAAAAGTATTTAAATTCTGTACCATTTTGAAGTAATAAAAAAACGCCGATGTCTAATAATACCGTAAACCAGTTTAATCAATTCTGTTTTATGTAATACCCATAATTTTGTAATAACACTAGTTTTACATTCTATGTAGCTTTAATTTATTCTAGTTCAGTTTAAATGTTATTTCATATGTGAATTTATAATATTATTAAATAACTACCATTTTAAGATTTACAATGTTTTAAAAAGCACTATTAACATTCTTGAAGACTTCACAGAAAAAAATATAAAGAATCACCGGCTCGTGTTTACTGAGAACTGTAGTCGTTCGATTCCATATTGCGCAAATAGGATCACCAGAATTTTATATTTTACTAAGACTAAGTTAAACTTTAATATTTTAAAGAATAATCAGGTTGATATTCAAACTGCTTGCTGTAATCGTGTTCCTTACAAGGCACCAACAGCATATATCCACCGCACTAGCCAAGTAATAATAAATCTATGAACATGCTCTTAAATTTATAGTAATTTAACTAATTATATTGTTGAAGTAAATTCATTGTTATTTATTTTTTACTTGTCAGTAATAAATTGATTAATCTACAGTCTTACATTTTTTTTAACTGACCTACTTGATAAAGTATTAATCATTGATAAAGGAATTATGTATACGTTGTATATGAATACTAGTTACTGGTAGTAGATCTCTGTTACCGGATACCCTCTCGGTAGGTATTACCGCAGCTTACAGCCGATAAAGGGTACTGTGGAAAATTTACTGAGCTCCGGTTTGAAGGGTGTTGTATGCTGGTAAATTTGCTGAGATAATGAGACTTAACAACTTGTTTCTCAAGACGTCGAGCGCAATGTGGTGCTGTATATTCCATTTTAAATAGCGCCACGTTGTTATGGGTAAGCGTATCGCTTATCATCACACCTTGCTCGTATTTTAGCCACCTATTATAAAAAAAATGTGATATAAGTCCGACAATTATTTACGTGTACTTGGACACCGCAAGAGTTAAGAGCCAGCCATATGCACAGAGTACTAAATCAAGCAACGCTTAGCATCGCAGCCGTGTGTTGGCCCGTTTAAAGGACAACGGGCCATGTAAGGTATAACACGAGTCCATGCTGGAATAATTAATTACCATCAAGACAACAATTTTGATTATATAGAGAGCTCGTTAAAATCATTGCATATAATCACACGGCGCGGCGTCTACGCGACGTCCTCCAACTTCTGTGACCTTTCCATTCGGGTCAACATTATCTTCATTTAGTATTTATCGCTATTGAAGCAGTGCTAAAAATTGCAATAATAAAACTATTCATTAATATCTGTCAAGATTATTAAGCATTGAAACATTGATATATGTAATAACCGAACATTGCTCGAACATACTGTAATAAACGGGAGCTTAACCCAAATCGATCTAATCCTCCAAATCCATCTTTGCTTGAATTAAGTTCCATACTATGTAAAAAAATGTTGTACAGAAGTTGTGTAGAATTTTTCTTATGGACTATGCTATAAACTGGTTAAGAAACAATATCTCCTAGTCTTTAACAGTAACAGTACATCCGCAAGATTTGTTATTAGAGATCATAGATAGACATTATTAATTTGCAAATCAGTTGAACTATTAGCTATTTGTCCTATGAAGAATTTTCTAGACGCTATAACTTGCCTAGGATTAAACAGTATTTAAACTGAACAATAGCGTCTTATGTAATTTTATTTGGATTCAATCCACGTCAGAAAGACGCGTGCCCAGTGCGTGTACCAGTAATAATCAACGAATTAACATACCAATTATACTTGGTGAATAAGATTATCCTTATCTACACATTTTATCATTTATTTCCATCATACCTTCCGCACAATATACTAACCACGTACCAATACATTACATATAAAGATAGGTTGCAGAATTTACAATAGAATATTATAAGACAAAATTTACATATACATTACGAAGCCTATTTAGTAGACTAGAAATTTCTTAAAAAATGTTTTGTTCTAACAGATGTATATTCATTTTGCATAAACCAAAGCAATCTTATTTTTCTTAATACCTTAGTTTTAATGTTAAACGCGATGTACTCATGTCAATAGTAACATTTTCCGCTTCTAAAACGAGGGCGAGTTATAAACTTAAAATATAGAACTAGAACGGGGCTGTAAATTAAATATTACGTGTAATTTCACAGAGATATACGAGGCAGTATAAACCTTGCAAGCGTTAAACATTTTAATACTGTAGATAAGGAAACTTACTTCTCACAATGTATAAGTAGGTAACGGCGGGTAGTCACGACGTGGAGAACATTATGCTCCATGTTAATGTTGCTCAATCTTCTATATGAGTATCTCCAATGTTTATCATTTTAATACCTTTTAATAGTGTTAATTATGAAAGATTTTTTTTTCGTTTATCTGGTAAATATAACGGCGGTATCATATAAACTGAAACTTACGGTTTGTAATACTAAAAATATGGCCTGCGAACTAAAATTAATTGGCGCAAAACTTTGAGAAGATAAAATATATCTTTAAATATATTTATGTTTACTTAATGTTTTTCCACAGAAACATCAATACATAAACATAAAACAGATCAAATGGTGAATTTACCGGCTAGTCAAAATGTACCAAAAGTTGAAGTGTTTCGAAATATTTTTTTGACACACCAAATCACTTGTAACTGATTGCTGGATACATGAGTAGAAATTATCATAGAATATTAATATAAATGATAGGATCGCCTGCCCCACATTTAGTAAGACAATCAGTTATATCTAACGATGATTGTTTTATGAGTCTGATCTTATGTATGTGAATACTGGGCCATGATTTAACATTCATCGATACATTGGTATAAGTAATTGACTGATTCTCAAGTGTTACTGGCGTTATGATTTAAAATTTTATCTACAGCAACAGTAGATTAATTTCCTAAAAAATTATATTTATCATCAGTATATGTATTTACGCAAAATTGTAACATTTCCAAAACGTAGGTCAAGGACACTTTTGTAATAACATTCTAATGAGTATTAACTTCAGCACCTGTTGAATAGCTAATAGTTTTCTTCTCTAGATTATTTTTTTAAAACCTACGTAATAATTATCGTTAAAATGCTTAACCGTAACTTTATTTACATCTTATTAATATTTACGATTTCGCTGTCAGTATTACTTATTTGGATATAAAGATGATCACAGTAAAGCGATTTGTTTTGAACCTAAACCGAGTGATATACCAGAACCGCTCCACATTAAATTACGGACTTTGGAAGTGATAGCTATAACATTTTTTTTTACTGTAGACGATCGTAAAAATAGTAAAAGGGCAGTAACATTCCACTTTATGGTAAGCTATAAAATGACGCCGTTAAAATGTCACGACTCCAGTTAGTGGGGTGATTGGCTGAAGAGTTTAAAGTTCGCCCCGCCGTCGGTGGCCGTCATCGGACTATCAGAAGATTTGTCACAACACTGATCTTTTGACTGCTATACTGCGGAACCTAGCTATAAATTTACTATTTCTCTGTTTCGATGACGTTTGAACTGAATTTGTATAATATGTATGTATCGATATTCTATTAACACCAAATAAATTCATACGGTTAACGTCCATTACAAAAGACAGCAAAAATCGTGACCAATATCTTAATCTTAAAATTTTTTTATTTTTTTTTACTTATGTATAGGTTAATGCTTGACCACGATCCCACCTGGTGTTAAGTGAAGATGTGATCGATGATGG
>DWLS01005323.1:0-12831 GCA_018246255.1 Pachliopta kotzebuea | reverse complement strand
GATCGAATACTATTACGGCAGCCTTATTAGGTTTTACTCTATTATACGTACGCTGGACAATTCTTAATCCATTCTGTGATTTAAGTATACCCTCTGCACCTATATAGGGTTCTGAGACAAGTGCTATAGCTGTTTTACGTTTAGCTGCTTCTTTTATAAGTTCTTGTGTCGCTATTCTTTTTTTCTGTAAATATAGGCCAACCTTCGTGACAGAGTAGTTATGGTTAAAAAAAGAGGAATGTATGGGGACACGACGACAAAGATTTATTAGAGTTGTTGTTCTGGGACCATGACGGTCTCCTCACAATGTATTTCTTTAGCGGAAGCTCAAGTTCCATCTCAATGTACCCACGTTTCTTATAAGCTGTACAGCTGCGTTAGGTTTTTTAACACAAAAAAGAGATTATTTTATTAGTCCTTATACAATACAAACTTAAAACAAATTGTTTGAAAATCCCATTCTCCAAAATTTTTGATCTCCTTGGACCAATCACTATGAGAATTGGCAACTGGTACGTGTTTTCTCTTTATCATATTTAAGTATTAGAGCAAGGTTATTGCATTCTAACTTCTGTCCTGCAGAAATATATTCTTTCAGAACTTATATCTCGTGAGATGGTACTCTAGTGTATAAATACGTTAACTGTGTTTTCCAACTAACAAATCACTGAGCTATTGTTAGACGAAAAATCTTTGAACAAATTCTAGGGAAAGACTGTTAAGAAGGATTTCTACTTTAGTTTATATGTACAATATTTGTAAATCAGTCAATCACAATTATACTGTAAAAACCTTGTGAATTCCCTAGGAAATTTCAAACAATCTACTGATGCACCAGAATTGTAGTATTTTCGAAGATATATGCCAATTTAAATATTTTTGATTTAACGCATCAAGCTTTAGTCTTAAATAAACACAATTCTGAATGAGAAAAAAAACTTCTGTTTGTTAATTAAAAAGTTTTTAAGTACTATAAGTTTAAAACTTCGTCTACTCCTATCTGTGTCTGAAGTTAAATTTTGATAAAATTAGGTAAACTGAAGCGCTGTTCCGCCAGCGCTTCTTACGTTTACTTGTCGGCGTTCTTAGAGTATTTGATTATGAGAGTACGTTAAGAACAGAAACTATCTTGTTCCTACTCTTTCTTACCTGCTTTCGTTAACTTCTTACTTTATATGGAACTATAATGTGTATGGAAATAGATTACGGAAGAGTATTTTTATTAGTGAAATTAATTTAAGACTATTTTAATTGGGTCAAAAGAGAGGTCGGACTCACATTTATAAGTGTGAGTAATGACATCAGTATGAATTTTGGAATCAGTTTGTGTAAAGAAAGCGGTTAATTTTGTTGGAATTATTCTTAAAGACTTTCTTACTCTATCGGCCGTCACTGACGCAGATTTTGAGATCTAGGCCGATAACTTTAGTTCTCTGGTGAATTTATTCGTTCCGGATCTTTTACCTTAGAGAAATGCTAAGCATAGCTCTCTCTTATAGCCTGTTGATCAAACCGATGGTCAGGTACTATGTCTTTGCACCACGAAAGTGGTAAGGACGCAGTTATTATTGAGTTTTGTCTTGTCACTTTGGAGTATCGTAAGACCGTTGGAAATGGATGGATGTAAAAAGCTGAAGACCGCATTTAGTAAAAGACATACGAGATAGCCTATGTCTTTCACTGGATGGTGGATTAGTAAATTTTGATGATAACGATTCTTGAAGATCCCTAATTCATATTGGTCTAAATTCATCATCGATCACTAAAGAGTTTCTGCATTGCAAGAAATTACCTCTGATTTTTTTCGTTTTTCTTCACTAATGAAATCTAATTATTTTTAATATTATATCTGCGCATATCAGCGTATTACTAGGTTATATGTGAAACCTCTAATTAGCTTTTTGTACTTAATTTAATTAAAGAAAATATATTATGTACGTTGTTAGGTTCGGAATAAAAAATATTTACTTTTCTAAATATTTACTTAATTATATTTAAAATATTAGTTTGTATAAGTACTAAATTCAGCTTTCAAATTTCACTACTTAGAATTTATTATACATATTCCATACACCCATGATTTTGTGTAAAGTGAGCTATTAATCTATTAGTACTTCAAAATTTATTATAAACGTATTTAATTCTGTGTACCCTCAATAGAGATTAACCCTTCTCAATTTAATTTAATAATCGTAAATCTAATATTTTGCGTGTATAAAGTACGGAGGAGTTTAAGTTTTTATATCGCCGAAAATGTCCCTTTGATGTCGAGCGCAGATGTTGTGACAATATTGAATACGCGTTTAGCGGATCCTGGGTTCAGTAAAAATAAATTTGTGCCGCCATTGCATAAATAACAACGTGTAAACTTTTATATGGATATCGATAATTTAAAAAAAAATTAACTATACATTTTCGGGAGATATTGAAACTTCACTGTTGAATGTTTGCGTATCACTTTTTTCTATGAAACTCGGTCTATCCATATTATCATTACGTAGAAAGATAAACTATTGTACCTACATATTTTAATTTTTTTCATTCAACTAGATCATATATTAACTCGTTTAATAAATATATACATAAGAATACAAAAGAGTAAAGTTTCGAAGATAAAATTGGACGACAGAAAGCGGTACTCCTTAAAATCTTACCTCAATAAACTTGAACAGCGGATACCATTAGATTATTGTGAATTAGAATAAATGGTTTTATTTCAGTAATATTCTAACGAAACTCAGTTTTTTGGTTTATTATATTGTGTTTTATATACGTACATATAATTTTTTCTTTATTTTTTATGGCGTAATTTACTTGATGGTTAGTGATACACTTGCTCATATCAACGAATTGTTGGTTAAGACTGTATATAAAACACCACATTGCGCTCGTCGCTTTGAGACGTAAGGTGTTAAGTCTCGCTACCTCAGAAATTTCACTATCATAATATATATAAATTGATATTGTATGTAGCAATGACGCAGCAAGACAGCGTCGGTGTCGCCTGACTACGACTACTGTAATGAAGTCACTAAGTCAGCTAGTGTTATCTCGCGTGCCACACGCAACGGCGGATTGATTACCTCTCCATCAGCTAGCAGCAAACAATGAAATTTGAATTTGAGGCCATTATAACACATTGTCTCTGTAATGGCGTATCGGTTGGTAGTGTGGCTTACGGCACGCCAAGCGATGGTGCACAATATCAATATATTGAATAAACTGTTCGAATTTATATATGAACGATAATACTATCCCCTTTTGTGATATTAATACGAGTTAAGCTTTCACCTGATGTTAAGCGAATCATCTAACCCATATTGCAATTACCCACCACTAGATTTGCAGATCATTAAACCTCAGTATTTCATCAATTACGGCGTAGACACTATACATTAGTCATAACACGTATTCGCGACCTTCAGTCCACTTTGTTAACAAATATACTATAATTTTGTTAATATTTCGCGACAATATTCAAAAAATGGCAACACTGAACGGATTTACGGAAAGTATTTCGGTAGGACCCTGTTTTATTTGGGTACTAGCTACAGAGAAGCGAGGGTAGTTAGTATTATTTAAATAAACTGTATTATGATCTTACTGTAATGTATATAAATTGAAAGCTTTGAATATAAAAGTAAACAAACTATTATTTATTAGAACGGAGGTACTGCAAACAATATTTACTAAAAGTTGTGAGTGTAATCATAACGATCTAATATTGGTTCAGTTGGATGCCATTCCAACAAATGAATGATATCGACCTGTTGTCTTAATATTTTTAAATGTAGTATAATTATAAATAGTTCAGTAAAACATTTAGTACTTTCAAAAAGTACAATATCAGGAGTTATGTTATACATTTGCGAATTTTGTTGTTCCCATGTAGAGATTAACGTTCATCACGCAACGGCCGCGTCGTCCTAAATTAAAAAGTTTACTGTGAAAGCGGAGGGTAGCTGTACAAAACATAAATCACAAACTTCCTCAGCGTTCAAGCAGTTTTGACGTCAAAGTTATCACTCGATTAGGCATAAGAGAACTTGCACAATATTGTAAGCAAAGACTAACACAAAAAATACAGAAAGCTTAACTTAATAAACTTGAATCATAGTAATGTTATTAACCTTATTCAATTTCCTAGGAATCGTTATACTTTAAATGCGATCTTCGTTTATTCTTGGTTGAATTTCAAATCATACACTACAAATTCATTGGGACAAATACAATTTCCTGATCGTTGGGCCCAAACAGCACAACACTGTGTTTTGAGGAATAGTGGACTCTCATCGGTCGAAATGATGATAATGAGAATGATTGACAATAATGATTCTTTCTGATAATAGGCCTCTATTGCCGGACACTGTCTAGGTAGGTACCACCGCAGCTCTAATTATTACCGACAAATAGTACTGTGCAAACATTACTGTGTTGCGGTTTGGAGAGAATTGTATGCAGTTGAAATTACTGAAGTAACGAGATCTAACACCTTATGACTCAAGGCGATGAGCGCTATGTGATATATACCATTTTAACCAGTTGTTACAGGCAAACGTTTACCATCAGGTGAACAGCTTGTACCTTACATCGCGTCTCTAATAAAAAAATATATGTTCGCATCTGCACGTTTGTTAATATACAATATCGGTAAACGTAGTGCTGGAAATTCCGTCACTAGTTGGACCGACGATCTGGTGAAGGTCACGGGAATTCGCTGGATGCAGGTACAGCAGGACCGATCGGAGTGAAGATCTCTGGGGAAGGCTGGTCGCCTGTTAATGCTGATGATTATTATACAATCTTTTATCTATCGATTATATCTTGATATATAACGTTTTTATTAATAACTGAAACACAAACAGACAGGAAATTATGTCAAAACTCTTGATCCGCCGCTGGATATACACACGCTGAAGATAGTACTGAAATAGCCGCCGATTCACATCAAAGGCAGTCTCGGTTCGATTGATGCACAATCGAGCTCCGGTTTGATTTGATTAAACAATTTCGGCTCGACCGGCGTCTAGGACGCAGAACAGCATAGAATGTGTTACTACTGCTGAAGTAATCAGACAACATTACTAAACACTACTGATTTTACGGCTCAAAAACGATTTCAAAGACCTGAGCTTCAGGCGTGATTTTGCTGCCCTTTGCGCCTCCTATCGTCTTTATAATGGAATGTGTTTTAAAGAACTACTTGATTTGATGCCCACGGCCACATTCCACGATCGCTCCGTTCGCCGTCGACTGGAAGTTCATCCTCATACTCTAGAACCGCAACGATCACATACGGTCCGGTTCCAAAGAAATATTCTCCCAATAACCATCAAGTTATGGAATGAACTCTCTGCCGTGGTTTTCCCAAGGAGATATAGAATAGAGTTGTTCAAAAAAAGAGTGTAATGTGCTTCCGGGGCCGGCAACGCGTCAGTGATGCCTCCGGTGCTGCAGGAGTCTATATACTAACTAATGGTAACTGCTTACCATCAGGCAGGCTGTATATTTGTTTGCAATCTTAGTGGTATAAAAAAAAGATCCCTGTTGCCGGAAACCGCCTAGGTACGTACCACCGCAGCTCCTATTTCTACCACCAAATAGTTAATTGCAAACATTACTGCGTTCCGTTTTCAAGTGTGCTGTATACTTGTGAAATTACTGGGGTAACCTAACATCTTACGTCTTAAGACGACGAGCGTTATGTGGTGTGTGTATACAGTCTTAACCAGCGCCACGTTATGGGTTAGCGTATTACTAACCATCAGGTGAACGTCCTCGTTCAGTGGGATCGCTAATAAAAAAAAACCTTAGAGTCCACATTAGAGGGCTTTAGTTTCATTTGTTTCCTGGAATCACAATCAATATGATGCAATGATAACAATGATGATGATTTATTAACTGGTCGTAAGTGTTTATTACTAGAGACCGTAAGTACCACCGCAGCTCCTATTGCAGCTGACAAACAGTACTGTGCAAATATTACTGTGTTTCGGTTTTGCAGGCGTAGTAATCTAGTGAACTTACCTGAGAAATAAACGTTAGCTTCTTATGTCTCAATGCAAGGAGCATAATGTGGTGCTGTGTAAACCATCTTAACCAGCACCACGTTATGGACAAGCGTATCACTTACCATGAGTTGAATATCTTACGTATCACATCTAATAATAACAACTTTCCGGTAATATCCTTTTTAATATATTATAGCTAGAACTGTTATTAAAATAGTAGAGCATAATTTCTATGGTGTATAGGGTCAAATCTTCACTTCATCACTCGATAGACGTCCACTGTTGGACAGGGGCCTGTTTAGTGAGGGGATTTGATTCGTCTCTCACTACGCTGGCTTATTGATGGTTGCTAGGGATCTAGAATCACGTTTGTTGATTAGCAGGCTGCATCACGAGCAAGTAACTTTTTTCTTAAATCGTTACCCTCGACTAGGGTAGGGCAAGGATAATCTAATTTTTTTAAATTTTTCTTTCATATCTCCTAGTTCCTTCTTGCATTCTATTCTCTCTTTCTTACATTCAACTTTCAGTCTACTAATTTAGCATTCCTTTTCCTTCTTCCATATTTCTGAACAGGTTGTTAGGGTTCCGTGAGTTGTTGCGTGGAATCCCTTACACCTCTTTACCTAGCTTAGTCAGTATGGGATCAAAAAATATTATAAATTTATTAATGATATAGTAACGTTTTTATTTATATAAAATTTGTATGAATTTCTCTATTAGTTACCTTTCATATGCTGAGTTAATATTTCATTAATTAACTCTTCAACTATAGATAATGTTTTATTTATATAGTTTGTACAGGATGTGAGTTGTAAATTTAATATCGGAACTTGTACGTGAGGGTGGTATACTTCAGTGTTCATGATGCATTGGAGCCCATTGGAGATGATCGAGTGTGGACACCGCCGATTGAACACGTTCCGCTGTAACCTTCAAACCTTGAAGTTATTCAAACTTGACTATTTTTAGTATTTTCTATCTTGATGAATTTTACTACATTTATCTTGCATATGTAATATTATATATTATTCTTAAATCTTCCTCGGCATCTCCTTAAAATGTTTTAACAAATGTATCATCTTCACCATCTCTCAAAGATTTCCACACAAAAGTCTCGTTAAAGAATTTATCATTTAGGTAAAAATAGATCTTCATCTGGATTGTAATGAAAAATGTAATCGTTTTAGATATATTATTATATATCTACGATATAGTTAATTTCACAGATTGTTTGTGGATTGTTTGTATGTATTTACATAGAAATGATTTGGTAAGAATGTCACATGACTTCAACCCTTTATTTTTTTTTTCGATGGGGCTATGAGACTTTAACCCTTTGGTAAGTGATACCCTTTCCCATAACAACGTGGTGGTTATAATAGTATACACTGTACAATATTGCGTTCTTTGCCTTGACGTATAGTGTCAAGTCTCATTACCCCAGTAATTTCACTAATTTGCAATACCACTCAAATCGAAACGAAGTGATGTTTGTACATTACTATTTGGCAGTAGAAATAGGAGCTGCCGTGGTACCTACCTAGATGGTCGCCGACAAATGAGATCTACAATTTAGATCATCTCTCTAATTTATAAGCGTTTAAAAGAATAGACTTAATAAAATTGTATAATACTTGAAAATACTGATTATATTACTTTTACATTTAAAACTTATAACCTAGGTTTTGTCGTTGTTGATGTCTCCAAAAGTTGTCTTAATATTTATCTATGTAAAAATGCTTATGATTTATTAAAATCATTGCAATATGAGAGTAACAGATTTAAATTATTTAGACTCCACATCGGCGAGTGGACAGGGTTCCCACGACAGTTAATTTACATATTTAATTACGCCCCCGCAATAGTTCCGCGAACTAATCGTATAAATTCATCACTGTATAAATAAAATCCACGTTCAGTTCCTCGGAACTTGGTACTTCGTTAACAACTACGAGAAAGAGCTTTTTCATAATCTCAGAAGTTTCAAAGTACGCCTGGAAGTATTCACTTATTCTTTTACGATCTTTTAATGCTCGAACTTATCGGGCGCGGAAAATAATCATCTAAGTATTTTTATTAGAGTAAATAACTTGAATATAGGATTTAACTACATTTAAGGCATAATGTATATTTTTCCTTCTCTTAACATTTCTGTTACTGCCAATAAATGCAAACTTCTCCTTCATTAGCCGATAGAGGTCCGCTGCTGGACATTGACCTCCCCCAATAGTAGTATTTGGGTGGCCAGAGCCTTGTTTATTGATTAACCCACTGCACCACGAGCTAGTAAAGTTGACTTTGATCCTGTTTTATTTGTAATATGTGTAATTTCAGCGAAGAAAATCTGTAATATAATATATAGTTATTGATAGGATTTTCTTGAAGTGATTATCACAAACACTCTGTCAAGAGTGATACTAACAGTGACAAAAGAATAAGAAGGATTTTCTTAGAATTCTTCATCGCGGCAGTTTTGCCTATGTTATATATGATAACATCAGCTGCTAAAGGTCTACTGCTAGATATAAGCCTCCCCCAGTAGGAGGAAAATTTGGACCATCTTCCACCACGCTGGCTCAATACGGGTTGGTGTAGAGCCAGAGCCTCGTTTGTCGATTAGCATCACCGCGATTAGGTGAGGTTGGCTTGGGTATCGTGAGTCGTCCAGAGGTGGGTGGAGTGGCGGTTCGGCTCGCTCACTTTCCGTCTGGTGCAGGTACTCGCCAGACACGGTTGTTTCGGTAAGTACCTGCATCAGATCGGTAGAAGGGAGCCGACCCTGGCCTGCCACGAGTGCGGAGAGCCGGAGGACACGGCGCTCCACACTCTTGTTTGTTTTTATACCGGTTGCTTACCTTTCATTAATTATTTTACTTCGGTAAAGTATTTGTTCAAAAGTAATGTGGGGTTAGGGTACCGTGACTTGTGTGGAACATCTTGCACCATTCATTTATATTAAGGTAGTACGAAATAGAGTTTGAAACTTGTACACCATATTCCTTCTACTTATTCACCTTAACCCATAATTTTTTAATCCCTTTCCACGCTGTATATTTCCCAATTTTTTTTAATAATTATTGATGTTTTATATAACTAGTACAATAGTCATGTTTTAAGCCCAGTGTAGAATTTATGTGATCCGCTTCATTCAAATTGTGAGATCTACAAGAAATTTATTATAATAGAAGGGGTTGTTTGTCGTAAACATACATCCAACTTTACCCCCGTTCCATAACGCACCCTAACGAAGTTCTTTGTCGGCATTTCAATGAAATCGAGCAACGCTAACGAGACGCCGACGATGCAGTCTCTTATTCACTTAAAATATACCTTCTGTTTTTCTTCAATTATTTCTGAAAGAAAAAAAATTTATTATTACAAGTAAATTTTAATACAACTTTAATTGATAGCAGGTCTCTGTTTCTGAAGACCGTCTAGGTAGGATTGCAGCCGTCAATTAGTAATGTGCAATCATTACTGTGTATCGATTTGAAGGGTAAGCTAGTGAAATTACTTGGGTAACGAGACTTAATACTTTACGCATCAAAGCGATGAGCGCATGTGGTTTTATCTACACATTCTTTAGCAGCGAACGTGGTTATGGACGATCTTGTCACTTACTATCAGGTACGCGCTTTGCTAGTCTCGTTGCTTAATTAAAATACAAATGCTATTAATAGAAGCGTTTTTTTAAAATCTGTTATTGTTTATGTTTTCAAAGTAAATTTCAAATTGGCGGGATCAACTTCGCTTGGACTTTCTTTAGCTCCCTTTTTAATAGCAACTTGTTTGAATTTGAGAGAAAATAAGTTCTTAGACAATACAAAGTCCCGTTCAATTTGTTTTTCTCATGAATAAACTTTTGCCAAGTAATGATATGTTAAGCTACACTACAAAAGCAATTACGTAGCTCCTAGACGCTACATCCGTGGTGCAACAGACAAGAGCCGCTTTACACGCTTTATTTGGATGAGATAACGTTTGTTACTTTGACATTGCAATTTTAGTGTGTAAAGAGAACTAGATCGAAAACACGGTCTTTTTGTTAAATTTTGTGACTATTTAATATGTTTGGATTTGACATATTGTTTGCTTTTTTGTTCCAGGTATATATCAACTCAGTGTCAATGCCCAGTCCGATTTAATGCAGACGATCCTACCTTGTCGGTAAGTAGATATTATGTATAGGTAGTTCTTTTTGAGTCCTGGATAATTATATTTCTTAGCCCAAAAGCCAAGAATAATCAGCCGAATGAAATAGCTGGTAAAAAGAACCAAACTAACATCGAACTCCTATGCTTCTTGGCACAGACGACCCTGGTTTGGTTCCAGACCTACATGCTGAGGAATTTAAAAAGTGTTAGGATTTTTTAGTCTACTAGACGAAATACATTTATATTGTAAATCTGCCACCATAAAATCAAAATTGTTTATATAAAAAAGTCAGAATATGCGAATGTGTGCAATTTTAGTCATCCACTGCATCATTATCATACACCATGTGAAAATAAGTTTGTGTTAGTCTATTTTAATTGAAAAAAAAAAGACCTCATATGGCTTTTATTTAAGAGGGGACCACGTTAAGCACAATAATGTTTCTAAAGCTGTCGTAGTAATATTACTGTTACTCTAGTCCATTGCTTCTGTACAAACGACTCTCTGTAACACATAGGAGAATGTGCTAGTGCATTGATTAATTATTCGCCGAGATACAGTCGTTGTTTAACGCCTACAATAGAACTAGGAAGTCTATGTTCATCTGATCAGATGCTCTCCAGAAAATTACTAAACCTTAGTACATTGGCATAGAGAATACATTTGCTTGCGTTCATCAAACTAAAGACGGGAACTAATTTAGGATCATCTGTTTTGCAGTAACGCTTTGTGTTCACTGCGAATGTTGTGTTCTGGTGAAGTTACCGTGGTAGACTACTAGTCGTAATTAAAAACCGATCAATATCATGATTAATCCTTGATCATGTCTTTTATGTTATCCTAAAAAAGGGATTCTCTGTTAAGATTCATTTCAATTCTTAATAGCTATGACTGATAAATAAAAGATTTTTTTAAAGGATTACTAAAATTAACTGGTCTTTAAGACATCTTTACTGATTATTTCTTTAGCTATTATCGTATTTTTGAAGAGACCGTTTAAGAACTGAAAATAGATGAAAAACGATCTAGCAATTCGAGAAATACGACGCTATAGATAGACAATTTTTTTATCAGCGAAGAACTAGTATAACGTCGTATAACTGTAAGGTTATAATTGATAAAAAGCACTGTATCTTTATTTAATACGAGGGAAGAACAAGCCAAAGGAGATAAAATCATCCAAATTCAATAGCACGTGGAATCGAACCATAGAAACCTATGTAGGGAGTTAAATTTCAAAATTGATAATATCCAAATTAAAAACGGAAATCGGTCGCGCTGGAAATCTATTGGAGAGGCCTACGTTCAGCAGTGGACTGCAATAGGCTGAGATGAATATCCTAATTAACTGTAAACGACACGGCTTGCGAAAGATATGTGAAGGCCCTAAAACGCATTCAGCCATCAAATTCGTAAAATACGAACGATTATATTGTGCGGCAGGGTTTGGGGTCCTCTACGTTAGATAGGGTCGGCGATATGACGCCGTAATTTCAATAAACGTCTATTGCAGTGCTCCGGGATCGCCCTGTATCTTCCTGCTTGTTATCAAATCCTTTCATTACTTCAGCAGCTCTTTGACATTAGATTATTTTCTTATTTATACCCACGCAGAAAAATCGCAAGTCACACAAAGTTAATTTCCAATATTAAGACTTTTCTTTCAAAAAGGCCATGATAATGTCTCTCCGGGGTCAGCAACTTTCCAGTTGTGCCTCTGGTACTGCAGGTGTCTGAAGGAAGCTACGGTAACTGCTTACTATCAGGGCAGGCCGTATGCTTGTTTGCCCTCTTAGTAGTATAAACAAAACTATTGTTTGATAACTTTACTCATTACTCCCATCATCTCTTTTTACTACTGGGTTTAGATCAATTGTGATACCACAAAACATGATCATAATATGTTTGAGTCCAGTGGCTTGCTATTCTTTTGCTGTCGCCTTACGATTTAGGGTCTGCATTCTAGTAATTCAAGTCCCATCCATTGGTTTTACAAGCTACTGTTTTATTATATTATGTAGCGTAAACAGTAAAATAAAACAATATGAGCAAATTAATAAGATAAAAAAATTAATGTTTGAAGATAACGCCTGTTATCTGGCGCTGTATAAAAACTTAATCCATATTGTTATGAGAAGACTGCACAATGGGTTGTTACATAAAAAAAGGGTTCTTAAGAAAACTTAATTTAGAACGTTTAGAGGATTTTCGCCTTAATTTATTCTGACTTTAAGTATTGGACTCTTACAATATTATAGAATAAATTCGTAAATTAGCATTCGAACAGAGGCAATGTTGTTTCGTTAATTTCGTCCTATTTCGCGGCCGTTATTATTTTAGATTTGTTAAAGAGTTGTCATCACTTTGAGAAGGGTCACGATTCGCTCGTTTCATGCTCGATGAACGAGAGTGGACGATCAGATTCAGTACCCTCTAGGATTAAGACCTTTGTTATTTCATGCTCGGAATAAAATATATTTGAAATTTTAATTTAATGTAAAATGTGTCTTCTGTAAGTTATTCCACAAAACTCTACTTGATTTCTATGTGATGAAAATATTCTCTATTTTCTTTTTTAATTTTGAAAAATTTTCTTTATTTTTTTTGTTATGTAATGTATAATTTAGGCCAAATTGGAATTGTGTAAGGGTTTTAAAAGGTC
>DWLS01005322.1:0-12834 GCA_018246255.1 Pachliopta kotzebuea | reverse complement strand
ACAGGAGGACTAATAGGACTCGCAACGTGAACTGCGGCACTAGGCGACCGTGGCGACTCCGTAAGATAACTCGTGTTTGACCTAGCCACCGCGCGATGTCACTCCGAAACGACGACGTACAACCAACTCATCGCGCGGTGGCTGTCCGTCCCCCTCTCCCCCCGCACCAGCCCATACGGCCATCTGATTGGCGGGGGTATTTCACCACTACCCGCTGATGCAAGGAGAGGAGAATAAAAATATGGGTGCAACTACCGCCATATAGGGATGTAACTATACCAAACAATATATGTATACACACTTTTCAGCTCGCGGAGTCCTGATCCGCGAGCTCAGGGTCCGATGAAGCTTTCGCGCCCATAATAGTGGCCGAAAGCATAAACATCATCCGAAAAAAAAAAGTATTAACTAGCGCCACGTTGTTATGGGTGTATCAATTACCATCACGTAAACTCCCTGTTCGACTAATCACCACAAAAAAAAAATCAAAAAACGTGGGAAAAAATATTAAAGGTATTTTGTATAACGATCCTTGGTCTACTGTATTAAATTTAACGTGATAACGTGTACTGCGAAATAAATAAAATATAACTATCAGAAACTTTTTACTACATGAAAGCAAGATGGTAAAAAAAAATTCATATCAAGTTGTTATATTTTTTTGGTACATATTAAGAATTAGAAACAGCGTCGTATTGGCGCTTTTCTTCAAAACATAATACATTTTTGCCTTCATAGCAGGGATGTGCCAATATAAGCGAAATAGGGAATTTGATATGTTGTCTAGCCTCCGATGTTTTGACGGGTAAGCAAAGATTAATAAAAAAATAACTTAAAGAATATTTTATATCTACCAAGCTAAACACTTGACCCGAATTTCTCTCGATTTTGAGTGACAATGAGGCCGTCGATAGTTAAGTGTGCTCGCCTCTATCATATATTGACTGTTGAAACAAAGAAATGCTGTTATAGCGGCAGATTTACAATATGATTATGATGGTACCCACTGACTAAAATTTAGAACGTGTGGTCGTGAAATTAAACCTTAGGCAATCAGTCAGGCATTGAGCCATGTCGATAAATGGCACATAATATTGTTGATGGTATATTTCTTGGAAAAATTATAAATGTCTTAAACAATTGACTTTTTTAATTAAAAAGGCTTGATAAATAAGAGAATGCCAAGTGTCTGATGACGATATTGAAAACAGAGTGAAGTGTAGCAAAAAGATTAGGAAAGCTGACCCCATTAACTTATGGGATAGTGGTTAGGAATAGAGTGAGAAAGTACTTGACTACGCGAGCCCGCGCCCCCCTCACACGACCGCGTAGCCGCGCCACCGCGACTCATTTTTTTTACTCCGAGTACGGAATTAGGTTAAGGCACAGTTTATATATATAAGTTTCAATTGTATCATCTCCCCCTTTTTCTTCCCACCCCTTCCTCCTACCCCGAATCCTCTTCTCTCGTCTCTCTCCTCTCCCTTATGTTATATAATTTATATACATATATGCTTTTCAGCTCGCGGAGTCCCGGATCCGCGAGCTCAGGGTCCGATGAAGCTTTCGCGGCCATAATAGTGGCCGAAAGCATCAACTTCATCCGAAAAAAAAAATACTTGACTACGATACCACTTGATATTATGTGGTGATGTGGTTTATTGTGGTAAAGTATATTAATCTATTTACTTTTTTCTTGAAAACATCCAAGAGCTATTTGGATGGGAGCACAGTCGCTGGCAAGTTGGTATATTATTTTGCTGTTCTTATCAAAAAGTAGGAACCTTTTCAAATGAAAAATTTTGACCATATGAATGGTGGTAAAATGAACAGGAGGGAATTATATCGTGTAATTTCAGTGCACACAATCTCAGCGCACTCGAATTGTATTTTATAAAACACCGAGAGACAGGCCCTCTTTGCGCCGGTGTTCAAAACTAAAATCTAACTAACTTGAACTTAATATGATGAACTTTTACTATAATATTTATTAAGACTACAGGATTCACTTAGTGGCGAAGAAATTTCAGTATTGTAATGTCTCAATTGAAAAGGCAAAGCGCGACTACACCATAGGTCGCTAGACTAAGAAAAATTTATATAAAAGAAAGATTTTACTAAAAATCTAAATTTACTTATGTTATATGTAAAAATGTTTTGAAATTAATATATTTAACTAGTATTTTCATTTCTAGACATTGATCCAGATGATACGTCGACTTTGTTAGAACAATGAAACACCGATTGATGTATTTTACCCATTAATTCACGGCAAAGGACATTTATTAAGCAAAGTTTTGACTATAAATAATTAAGTTTAGGGAATTATTTGTCAAAGTAGTTAACGAATTACTTAACTTTCGATTAATTACAATTTGCTACTAACAATAGATTCGCGATATTATTGTGATAGTTATAACACGTGTTGTATTAATGATTGCCGGTTAAGATATTCATTATGTAAATCTAAATGTTCCGTTATTAATACTATTTGTATTATCTGTATATGTTCTTGAAGGATGAAAATCCAAGTACCTATCCTAGTATAATCATTATAACATCCTAATATATTTACAAGATGATAAACGATCAATCTGCCCATAACAAAGTATAGATAGTTAAGATATTTACACAGCACAACTACATTAAAAAAAATGTACCACAAACAGTACTTTTAACTTTTTCTGTATAGAATAATTGTAATAATTCTAATGGTTACGTACAACAGGTGCGGTAGAATGTCTAAATGGATGTCTAGAATATCTAACAGTAAAGTTTTCCTTTATTTATCAAAAATTATAATGTAAACATTGTCATGACTGATATAAATTGCTTCGCCGGTTTCTCACTCTATGGTACTAATAATTTAGTCTGCATAATATATTGTTCGCCTTCAGACATTGTTGTACGAGGGTGTCAGACAAACATGAGATCTTAGTAACTATTCTAGATATAAACAATTTTATTTAAACAACAAAATATCGAGTGTTTTTTTCAAATGTTTCAATGAATACTCCTTTATAAAAGAATGTTATACTGAAACTAAAATTTACGAGGCAACAAAACCATTTAAAAAGTTCCTATTGTTAGTCCAGGCCACTTAAAAAACGGATGGAGGAAAGCGCTTTGTTATGTACGGAGCCTTTTGTAGTTCAGGAATGTGCCCTCGGTATTCGTGTTTTATATTTTAAAGTTTTCTACACCAGATTTACAGCACTAGGCGAGGTAATAGTTTCGAATCCAATCATTCTTGACACGGTATCAGAAAAATACTTACTTTATGTCTATGTCACATATACCATACGGCAGGGAGTTCATCCGCACAACTTCGCACCGAAACGGTGACTCATAGTTCCGTTCCAAACATGTTTTCTTCCGAGAACACTTAAAATGTGGTATGAGCTACCTGCTGTATCTTTTCCTAGGAGCTGTAATAAGAAGTTCTTTGAAAAGGTTTCTATAGAATCTATAACTCGCTAATGATTCCTCTAGTGTTCCTGGCGGTCATTAACCTATTGGTACCGTACACCAGGCAGGCCGCAAACCTGTTAGTCGTCTAAGTAGTATAAAAAAATTAATGAATGCGTTTTAATTAACAATTTTTTATTATAATATCAGGTACCGATTACTAGAGAAGTAAAAACATAATATTTGCGCAATCATTAACCGCTGTAGCCCAGTACAGTAATTTAGCAACATTATAGCAACTTAATCTGCTTTTATAGACTAAATAACAAGTTATCTATCATATAATAGCCATATATTATTCTTTTGGTTTAGAGAAAAATTAAGAATACAGGTCGGCTAACGGTATATTTATAGGAATAAAAAGTTGCTTATAATTTTCTTTTGAAATAAAAATGCACAAATCAGTGGTCCGAGAAAAGTGAGTGATACATAGTATAATAATGGGGTACACACATAGAAAAACTATGAAGATGATTTACCTCTGCTGCAGACCAATACGATACTATACGATGATTAATAGCGTTTATAAAAGAAACCAATTATAATTAACAAAATAAATTAATATGATTTTCATTAAAAAGAACACGTCACCAATAATATATACATAGTTATCCCCACTTATGTAGCTTGAATCTATACTTTTGTTCGTAGAATCACCCGATGTATAGATTCCAAATACATCGTGTTTTTGGATGAGCAAAAAAAAGGTTTTTATCTAGACAGAACATCGACATCGCATCTAGAATGAGATTAAAGTGAAAGCTAAATCCAGAGACGTGAATCCAAAGAAAATCCTCTTCTTATAATGAGAGAAATCTAAATTAGTTTCATTTGAGCTATGGAGGTTTATTTTTAAATTTCAACTGTCTCCATGACACAGTGGTTAAACGTTTGCCGTGTAATACGTAAGTTGCTGCTTCGATTTTGGGGTTATATATTTCGGAGTCGAGTCGCTGTAAAGACTTTTCAAGTTTCTTTGTTTAACCACAATACTAAAACCGCATTCTTATATTCCAGCTGTCAACATATGAGAGTCGCAAGACTATTCTGGGTTAATTGGCTTTAACACCGTGTCAAATTGAGATCAAGAGTTAACTTATCATCATCATTTCAGCTTATCGCTGTCCACTGCTGAATATTTGTCTCTCCAATCAATGTCCACCGATCTTCGTCTCGTCTATCGTGCAACCATATAAAAAACGTTATGTCATAACCAATTTGTTTAACTTTTAAACTAATTTGTAAACTTTCATAACTTGTTATATATCGATCTAATGAAACAAAAGCTAAGATCAAAAGAAATAATGTTCGTGAATTTTGCTTGTATTTTAAATTCAAGAATGGTTCCTAACAAAAATCCCTAGGTTACACTTAAAAAATCATATTTACTTTATTGATAAACAAGATATGAGATTTATTAAACTTATCCTTTTTAATTATCCCAGACTTCATCACTATGGAAATTATATTCTAAGTTATAATTTAAGGCACAGCGACAGCAGACGGTGTAATGGGATTCGAGCAGACTCTCCGACAGTTTGGCGCCGTTGTGTGAAGTGAATACTTAATTATAAATATATCAATAAATACACTTTCAATTAATGGAACTTTTACTTATGAAACATTTTAATTAACTTGCTTTTTGATACTTTTTTAAAATTAAATTATTTTACTATTGGCGAAAGCGCTACTAAAGTGTAACACCGAAATTTTTTTCAGTGTTACATTTAACAAAAACTTTCATGTGACTTTAACAAAATTACAGCTTTTGTGTACTGATACCAATTGTCTAGTAAAAGACACAACATATAGTAGACACAATTGGTCCAAAAGATAATTAATAATGATTTTATAAAAGCCTTATAATGTTTATACCTTCTTACCATATCTTCTTTTGTATAGGGAATGCCAATGAGATAGCGGTTCACGTAGTTAGCGGTTGACATAGTTACCAAGTTCTGTCAGTCCACGAACACCGTTTATTATCAAAGCATAAATTTTTAGCCCCCTTAAATATTAATTAAAAATCGTCGCATGTAAAGAAGAAACATTAAAACAAACTTGACATATTCAAAGCGTGAGACGTTATTAAAACTTCTAGAAGTTTTTTCTTCTACTAGGAATTCGATCAGAGCGACGCAAAAATAAAATAAGACAAGAAAGAATAGTTTTATAATGCACAAACTCCGTAGCGGAATAAGAAATACAATAAACTCTACGAAACAGTTACTTTCCTGATTAAATTCCTGTGTAACTGAATGTCGGAACATTGTGAATGTTTTATATGTATATACATGTACAAGATCCACATTCCTTTATAAGTAAATTCCTATTATTTAAAAAATTTACGCTCACCCGTAGCTCGATAGTTTAAGGTTTGTCAATTTATATACCTGTGCCGTAATGTTTGTGTCAAAACCTTGTGGAGTCCGGATTAGGAAGGTCTTAGTTCATTTACGCTGTAAAATACGTTTAGAAGATTAAAAACACCGGAATAGTAATAATAAAAATATTTTTATATGAGAGAAATTTAGAAACAATGGTTTCTTTAATAATCATGGATGCAATTTAATCAATATTATTTTAGGCAACATATACTTAATCCTAAGGCTTTCCTTTACCTACACTTCCTCTTTCTTTAACTTTAATTTAGTAATATGTATTTATATTAAACTACAGACAAGTAGCAATAATTTTAGTCTGCTCTATAGTTTTAGATGGTATTTCATTCTTTATGTAGATAAATCTAAAGTCTTCGTTTAATTTATCGTTTATTTAAGATGGATAGCGTAGATAAGATATCGTAGTGTAATAAGTTATCTTATTTAAGTCATACTATGAAGTACAGTCTAGAAAAATTCAATTTCATAAGGGTAATAAATTCTAGTATTAAAGTACGTATATATAATGTACAATTTTTTTTATTAATTTTGCGATATGTTTTAGTAGTTAATTAGTTAAGTAAAAAAGATACCTCAAAGGATGCGTGCAATTGAATGTATTTCTTGGTTTATGCTTTTATACAGATTGTTGGGTCGTAGTTGAAAAACGGCTAAAGAATTTATGTTCAAATTTTTCATATAAATGAGCATGTTTTTCAAAGTATTAACACGTATAAGTATTTGATTTCTTTCTAATTTTCATCGCTACTCTTACTGAGCTTTTATCTTGCGCCTTTTCCTGGGTAGAAATCTTTAATAATAATCTTAGACTTATAATCAATCATTTGAAATTATTAATTATTTTTTAATTGTCATAATCCGCTGCTCTTTTAAAATCCTCTAACAATTTCTTAAAACAGTAAATAATATGAAACCATGTCGCTTTCAAAGAACGTCTTCCCTTTACTTTCAACGATTAAAGACTTTTGCTTTTATGTTATTTGCAGTATTTTGAACTTACGTGAAATGCTTTGCTGTTACTTCCCTTTATATCCAGACCCTATGCAGTCTTTACTACAATTATTATACTGAACCTAATATTTCATGAACCGTAACAAAGTCGACTATGTATTTACTGAAGTCTTTATAAGTAAAATTTATTCCTCTGTAATAAACTTATCGTGTTACGTATACGGCGTGTAATTTATGGTAATAAAGAATAGTGTTATGAACCTGTGTTAGGTTTGGTTCAGTGTACCGACGACCTAAATTTTTTATGTTATTACTTTGCATGCATGTCGCATGCACTATTCTATGAGTGTTCATGGGTAAAATTAAGTTTTATGATAGTAAATATAGGTTCGTGCAGTTTAGAACTTTATAGCTGTTGTAAAATAAGTAAATTTGAAGATTTCCGTGACTATAAGATTTATACAATAATATACTTTTGTATTATAGAATAATATACAAAAGTATATTATTGTATAAATCTTATAGTCAAAACTGTAAGGTTTGGATGGTTATGTAGTGAGTATCTTTACCGTTTCTCTGCCCTTTAGTGTATGGTAAAAGATTTTAACCCTCAAGCCTGTTATAGTAAGTAATACGTAATGTAGTAAGTAATACTTCTTATTAAAAAGCCTGTTTTTAGCACAAAAAGTCGAGGCTCAAACGAAAAATTTTATGGTAAATTTGTTGATGTGTAATCAAAAATAGCAACAAATTGTACATCATTGTAAGTAAGGTATTGGAAAGACCTTTTTATAGTATTTTAAACTATTATACATTTTAAATAAATACAGAATTTATAGTTAGCTCAAGTTTTGCAATAAGAGATTTTACCAATTGGTTTTTCTGGTCTTGGTCTTTTTTTATAATTTATAATATTAAAACATATTCAGAGGTATTATCCCTTGATTGTTATGCTGCATACACTAAGTAAAGTAAATATAAAAACTATATATTATAAATATAAAGAATAACTGTTTATATTGAACAAGCGAAGAACAAAGACAACTTCGCTCGCCGGAAAACTTTTCGATAAAGAAACTGAATTCTGAACGTCTTGCGAAAATTCTGGATTTTATTCTATTTTAATGTATAAAACTTGTTCAAGTTTTTATTATTTGGACTTTACGCTTGTCTTTTTATAATTAATGTTTTTTTTTTAGTGACAATATAATATTGTATCCGCAGACCAGAGATTGTTTTAGTTTATACATTTATGTTTATTTGTAGTGGATTTTTTATACTCGATCGATATTAATTGGTAAAACATATTGTATAAATAAATTGTTCAGAATAGTGCCGAATATAAAACGTCTGATTCTGCACTTAAGTGCTATATTGGCTGTTAACTGGAAAACAAATAAATTTTGCAGTGAAAATTGCCATCGCCGGTGAAGCGCGATGTTGTTGTTCGATATTGTGTTTTGCTTTCCTCTCTGTTACTAACCGTTATTTCTAGTTATTTTTACGATCAAATTTTTATTGCGACATTTTAATATTGCTTAACGGTAAAGTTATTTACTATAAAGTATTATTGATAGTCATTAATATATATCTAGCACGGTAAGGCTATGATCAAAAACGACCAAACGTCGTCAAGTCAACATTGCCAAGACTTGAAGAAAGATAATATAAATCAAAATATGGAACCTAAAAGAAAAGGACCTCTATAAAAGTCTTACTGAAAATTTACTTTCTACGGAATTAAGACGAGGAAAGATAAGTTATTTAAAATCCTATCGAAAATATCTGGTAGTAAAGGCAAAGGACTGGTAGTAAAGTTTTTGATTAATATTTCTATTTTAATTTATGGGTTACCTTATCTTGCTAAACTCGGAAAAGGTAGCTATCGCAGTACATATTTATATTATGTCTAAGTATATTTTAGCCAAAAACAGAACCCGTTGCATATCATATCATATTATGCATATCATATTCAGAAACCAAAGAAATCAGATGAACTGATTTTTAAATCGTATTTAGTTCACAATTATATTATTTTCATTCTTTAAGTTTTTCTTCTTAATTTTAGATATATGTTAATAAGTTAGCGTTGCATAAATTAAAAAAAGAGTTGGATTTTGAACTTAATATGTAGACTTTTTTGTACATTTGCATATGAGCCACCAATTTTTAACGTTAATTAATGAAATGTATTTCTTACCTATACTTTCCTTTTATTTATAACCTTTTTCTTAAAAATACGTAAAAAATTCAACTTTTTAAAAAAGGTTATTTTTAATGAATAACGTGCATTTTCTTTCAGGAAGCAACTTGGGAGCTATTAAGACTTTTAAAGTAAACTTTTAAAGACTGTTTAAAACCATTTTGTATTAGGTGACGGGCTTTCAGGCTACTTTATGAGAGTTTTTCAATTAAGGGTTAGCGTTATTTTTTTTAATTTGTGAAAATGTTTTTGTTTTTGAGTATTATTAAGTGAGGTAAAAGGATATACAGATTACGTTTACCATTAAGAATTTTCACATATTTTTAAAATTTATTATGAAAAATATACTTTGTGTTAGTTTCATGTTTAAGTAATAAAAAAAACTTATACATTATTAAAATTTATATCGAAATCAGTCCTTTTTTGATTCTACTTCCGGGTTTATAAAAGCAGCTAAAATTCCGGAAATTAACAAGGTATTTTAACCTGCTATAAAAATTTAAAGTTTACTACAATTTAAGTTTTCTTCTAATTATGTTATTTATATACAAACTCTATAATTGAGCTTTTTTTTCATCCATATTATGTGTATACAACATACAATATATATATAACATTGTAGTTTCTTCAACTATCATTCAATCTTTTTTAAATGAAACAAATTTATTTGGGAGAAGTGAAAAGGATTTTTTAAAACGAAAATGTGTAATGAGAAAGAGACAACTATAAATATAATTACTGTGAGAGCATGAGATACAATCCATTTTTATATATTTTTCCAGTCCTTCGTTTCCACTTTGTGTAATGTTTCGAACTGTCCTCACTATTTTATAGTCGTATCCAGGCCTATACCACAGAGATTAGTCTCCATACGGAATATTATACTGTGAATGAGCTCACTATATATAAAAAAAGAGGAAAGGTTGAAGGCTTCTGTACACTAATTACAATACATAAATAATATACTGTATTTCCTTTACTATCATGTGACATTAAGTGTGGTGTTTCAATTTATCTTTCTTTCTATCTTTTCTACTGTGATGTTTTTATGTCCTCGTGCCGTACCAGATATCCTGTCATCTTTCCTTTTCCATTCTCAAGAATTTTCATGATACTTTTTTTTTCATGGTACAGATGGAATTCTCGTTACCTAGGTGGCATTCTTAATCAATCCAGTGAGATAAATAATTTTTTGTAGCAGATGTACTTCTACTATGTGCTTTATATTTCTTTTTTCTAACCATTTGTATAATCTCCCTTGTTATTATTATTTCTGGAATATTTTAATTTACATCAGTTTATTTTAAATGTATTACGAAAACCCTTTTAAAGTTTAAATAAGTCACTCGACTAAATACCCCACTTTGGCATAAGTAGCTAAACCGTAACGCAAGGGTGACTTATGGAGGACGAAGGTGTTTTTGTAGGTACGTGTTCAAGAGTTTCAGTCATAATTTTGCTTCCTTGTCTGTTTTTAGAATGTTAAACCTACCGATTTATTTATTAAAGGGAGTTAAAGAAGAAAACAATCAGTCTATTTTATGACGAAAGGTGTATTACATTATTAACTAAAATATGTGCAGATAAAAAAACATGTTTATCGAATACTTTGCCTCTCTAGGGACTGGAATTGCACGAACTGATTTGCTTTGAACAACGAAAAGACAAACACTACATAGTAATAAACTCAACATGAAATAAGAGGTTAATCCTTTATGGTAATAAATAAACACCTTTATTTAATGCGCTTGATCCATAGCTACATTAAAATACAAAAAAAAAATTAAGTAATTAAGAGAAATCGCAAACAAAAAAGGAAACAGTTAAATTATAATAAATAAATCTGTAATGAAATAAAACTTAATTAATTAATGTAGTATTCATATTTTGTATATATACATAACATAGCTATATTTTCATATATCTTAATATAAGGCGTCCTTTTTAATAATATTAATTTCATCTTCATCTTTATAAACCAAACCATTTCCGATATCTTCTAAAAATAATATCTTTTGGCCAAAATTAGTCACCGCTGTCTCCTATATATAGATATTTATATACATATATGTATTATTAAACTTATACGTTATTGCATACCCTATCTATACCCACGGATAAGTTTTTGAATTATAATATTGAAAACATTTCTAGACATGATTAAACGAATATGATTGCTTAAGTATTAAAAGAGGAAGTTCTCGAAATTGATGTTTATATTAAAAAAGTTGAGTAGAAATGTGATGAAATAAAAAGATTATAAGTAATATATACAATCTCGACCTGTATGAAAGGCACCGAAAACCCTCTCACAGGTCACAAAGTTTTGAGGATTAAAGATAAAAGATGACTGCACGAGTCGCATTCTTTCGATAGTGTTTAGTTTGTATTGAATTTAATACCCTGAAAGGAAAACATTTGCGTACGCGGGTAACATTTGGCTGAATTGTATATACTCTGTTTTAGTGGATCTCCTTCAGAGCTTTCATTAGAGTTTCCAGAGTAGGGGTAGTTTATAATATCCTCACCACAACTATCATCACCAAGTAATATAAATGGACTAATATAAAGCAATTACTATAATAGATTAGAGCACCAATATGTTATAACTGTTGTTATTCACTTATTCCTTGTTTGTTTTCTTTTATCCTTCATAGTTCTTTAAATACCATATTTAAATTTCTTTTTATATCCTCCTAATATTATCTATGAATCACGCCTTCAAGAAAGACTATAAAGAAAAGTAATTAAAGTCTACTTTAAATATATTACTACCATAAATTATCAGTTTTTCCGTTTTCAATCTTTAAAGCCCTCGTGAGGAATAATAGATTAACTCATTTCGGACATGCTAACCTTTTCGGAAACCCCCATCAGTCTTGGTAACGTCGGCTCACTGATACATGTCCAATCACCAGAACCCTAAACGATAGTTTCACGGGATTTTACAATATTGTATGGGTTTTTAAATAGCTTCAAACTTGTTAATTAAGTATTAGACCAGTGACAAAATATTGAATATCTTCATAGTCGTTAAATCTAATGATTGTCCATTTTAACAGGTTCATCACCGCATTATTCAGATATTGATAATGAGTATGTTTCCTGTGCTGTAGCTACAAATAAGACAATAGAAATAAGTACGTTATGGAAATTTACTGTACTTGTTCCTGAAAGCAAAGGCTATCGCATTAGTACTCTAATTTCTGACATAACTTGATAATTTTCCGTAATGTTAAAACATATAACACCGGATCGCTGATCGCACCTATCTATGCATGTCTCTCCATTTAACGATCATTGTCATGACCACTCTTCTCACATTCTATTTATATTTCTAAACAGCCTGAAGAGAATTTGGATGACAAAAAGTGTAACTAAATGAAAGTGCTTACGTCTTTGGTAGATCCCAGGTAGCCACTTAACCATAAATATTTTTGCTATCCTTATTTTTACATTTCTTTAAACACTTTGTTATCATAAATTTTTTTAATTAAATGTAGATCCCAAAGAGTTTTTGAAAAAAATTAGACAAAACTTAAAAAGTATTAACGATATATTTTTTAAGTTTTGTCTAATTTTTTTCATAAATTTTTACGACGTAGTATTTTCTTTGTAAAAAAAAAATACAATTTTAAATACCTTTAATGTGTAAAACTATTTTCAATACATGGCTTTAAAGAATCTTCTGGTTTATACACAAACAAAAAAGTATAAGCCAATAGCCCAGGACAGCTAAGGAATGGAACAACTTGCCGGCGTCAGTGTTCCCGTCCAATTACGATGTGAGCATCTTCAAGAAAAGAGTGA
>DWLS01005321.1:0-12834 GCA_018246255.1 Pachliopta kotzebuea | reverse complement strand
AAACCCAAAAACGGCCCCCCAAAAATCCCCCCGAAAAAAACACCAAAAAAAAAAAAAAAAAAAAAAAAAAAAAAAAAAAAAAAGTGATTTACATAAAGGTTAGCCCGGAAATTAACCAAGAACCTTCGTATTATAAGACACACATGTGACCACTAGGTCATGTAAGTAGTGCACTTTAAAAACAAAACATGTATACATGTATGTACGTTCAGATTTGTAGTGGTCAACTTCAACGATTTTGTAGATGATCGTTCTCAAAAATTTCGTTGCCTCAATCTTTTATATTTTACGTAACTCAAATAACAAATCAAAATTTTACAGATTTTATGGCGTTTATTTAACAACTAGTAGTTGCCCGTTGCATTCGTAACTAGAGGTTTTACCTCAAAAATGTTTAATATGAAAATAATCATGTCATAAACAGAGGCGTCCGTTGATTAAGTTGGCATAGCGACATACCATTCTGCACGGACGCAAGTCAAGAAAGGGAAGAAATTAGAAGGATTTATTGTCCTGGCGATTCCAATGCTAACATTCATAGTCACGGGCAGACTAAATATCAGGTATCGTAATATCATACGTTTCCATCAGATGGGACCCTAAATGATAATTAAAAGTTGTAACTTCTTAATAACTATAAGTTACGGATGTTAACAAATAGTTAAATAAGCAAGAAAAGACATATTTTTTTCCGAAGGGGAGTGTACTCGTGTAAATATAAGAAATCGAGGTTGTGATATAAACGAACGTTGCTTTTTGTGTACGGAACGAGTGCTCACATTTCGCTGCGTTATATCAGTGGTAATGTCGTTATGTATGTGTGTATCATTAATCTTAGTAATAAGTATCGGCTCTCGTCCCCCTCGGAACTGTCTCAGTAGGCGGCTTCACCGTTACGATCCCCTTTGACGGTTGTTCAGAGCACTTAATAAAATGCATCGTATTTATTAATCTTTTCTGCCTTTACTTTTTCCGCCATCTCGTTTCATAGAGATATTATATAGCACTACTCTTTAACAAAAGAAATAGGCACTAGACGATCCAACCACTTACAAAAATACGTCTTAGAAATATTTTGATGTAAAAAAGTTGAACTGTACTTTGGATATATTTTTAAATTCGTATGTAAAGTTTTAAAGAACCTTGCAGGTAGAATGAACCCTCTTTATTATATTTCCAAGTTGACTTTATTGCGAGATGTGTACCATTCGCTTTGTTTATGTCGAGACGGTGTCAACAGCACTCCAGCTTTCCAGAAGAGATAGTAGAGTGTGAAACTTCACTTATATCAAACCAGAAATATTCTTTTTTAATTGAATACACACTGAATTTAAATGTAACATATTTTTCAGTTTCTTTTATTCCAATCAAAAACTTTAAAAAACTTACAATTTCTAATACAAAACCTAATTTATGTTACAGTTTAAACTCGTAATAGTATATATGAATACTAAAAGTTAACTTTTATGATGAATGTAAAAAAGTTAAGTGACTTTTAAGGCAAAACATGAATTTAAATATTTAAACCGAGCTTTATTCTCCATGAACTTACTATATTGTGTAACTCAATAAAAATGTTGAAACCTGTAAATGCCGATGGGTTCATTTTAATCCGGACACTGAAAAAATTTTTTTTCATAGTTTCAAACAATAGCACTGAGCGACACAAACCGAGCTTTCTGTTATTTTAATGAATAAACGCTAAAAGCTTAGCGGTTGGCAGACAGTTTCGGCAATGAGCGGACTTTCGATTGAGCGATTTTTTTTGTCCACGAAAGCTTTGCGGTAAAGCCGTTATAACAATATAACCGCAGAGCCTCGTACATCGATTTACCACACATCAGAGACGAAAGCTATGAATTCTCATACTAAGTAAAAAGAATAGTTCACGCGGAGAGAATCTACCGATAAATAATACTGCAGGGTGTCGGCTGCAATACATAAATTGGAAAGACTTTTGACAGGAGATCGGATAAGACTTGGGGTGTGAAGGGAGATCGGAAAAGAGGGGGTTTTTATCGCGTTCTTAATCGGCTTTGCTCGTTTGGACTGAGGCGCATGTCCAAGATAGCGTTAGAAACTAGCACTAATTTTTAGTATAAATCTAAAGAAATTTTAAAACTAATTACGATTTCTTTAAATATTCTAATTAAGTTATAATGTTAGATACATTTACAGTGTCTATATTTGCAGTATATATTAGTGAATTTAAATTGTTTATAAGTTTCTTAAGACAGCCAACCACGAAGTTATTCAAAATTCCTTAACAATGGCAAGAATATTCACAAATATTAAAATATGTATATATAAAAGCAAGGGTGCACATTTTAGTACAATGGCGGGTAAATATCACCGAAAATAGAATGAGTGACGGGTCTTTTGTCATGCGAAATTTACCGGCAGTCTTAGGGGAGCTATTATTAATAATTTAAGGAGACTATTTTGTCATTCCAACGGTCACTTTTTTAATAACGCCTAGTCGTGTCCCAGAAAAGAAAATGGACTGGGCCCAGTTTTTTCCTTTAAAGAGCCGGTAATTGGTTAGAATTGGATAGAGGCGCTTTAATTTTACATAGGCAGAGAAGCGAACTTTCTCTTTTTAGATTTCTAAAATCTTTTGCATATACACATAACTCAATACAGATTTGAACTTTATTTATTTTAAAAACTTCATTGAACGCCATAACGTTAGAATAGACGAGCTTAATGCCTTGAGGCATTCTCTACCAATCAAATCCGGGAGATAAACGAAAAAAAATCGTGAACGAAACTTTATATATATATTTTCAATCGATTTAAGGAGCGTTGGTAACACAACATTTGTGTATATAAAAGGATCTGAATATTTATAAACAAAGTTAATAAATAATTTTCACTTCCTGTTTGTACCGCTGAACTCAACAGCCAATTACTAAGCATATTTTCAAATTGATGAAGACAAATCGTAGGAATCGCTTAGTAACGTATCCATTTACGCATCAATTACCCAGATCCCGCAGAACGTTCTCCGCAGAGGAGCAATAGGCACCTCCGATTTAGGCCGGATTATTTGCAAATTGATTTAATCTGCCTAACACGCCTATGCTTTTAGCTAAACCATTTAATGTTGTTGCGCCTTTAACTTTATTTATAGGACACGGGACGTTCGCAATGTTTTCAGTACACTGTTTCGCTCCGAATCGATCCAATTTTTGTGTCTATCAACTGTCAATTGAGGACCTCTGCGACGGGTCAAAGACTAGTGCTGCGACATTGGAGGAAGCTTTTACAGAGATTAAAATACATGCGACATATTTGTGTTTTTGTTTGTTATGGATTGGTTTTCAGTTAATATGTACATTGAAATTAACTAGTACAATTCAACATCGTCCGATACAAGTTTGTAACAGAACATAGATTTTCAGAAACTCTCCACGCCGATCAGTCCTGAACTGTCTGCCAACGAGCGTCTTCTCATATTCTTGACCAAACAACAGTCTATAGTATGTGGAGAGACTTTCAATACTAAAACCATAATCTAGCTTACGTCATCAATTTCTTAAAAAAACTTGTAAAAGAATGAGTCCCAAACATTTTTACGTCCTTGTAAAATCGATGTATTATATCCTATATTTTTGACCCTGCGTGCTTGGCTAACATCCTCTATTATAAATCTGTCACCGTTCCAGCAGTATGTACTGGCATTTAAAAACTAGAATATTCTCTTTATTACGTTTTACTATCTTCAGCCTCGTTGTGAACTAACTTAATGCAAAATTGTGGTTTACGTTTGTCATGAAGAAAAATCATCGGTGCTTGTGGACCTATATTACATGATATTTTTATATGTCCCTCACTCCATGTACTTTACGATATAGACGTACGAAGTTAAACTTCGTATATCAAGTTTAATGAAATTTTGTAATGATTTATAAAAGATTTTTTTTAATGAACGGTGTGTTGTATTTGTTCTGTGTTACTCTCATTTGTCGGGCGGGATGCGGTCGCGCGGCATGCGGGCACTTGCGCGCGTTTTCACGCTCCAGTGGGGCACAGTATTGAACCAGTTCCAACCTGCCGCATAAGCGCCGCGCACAGCCTGACCGAACAAACACGCGGTTTGTCCGCCAAAGTTACATAAGAATATCGCTTGATACAACACCACGTATTGTACATGAATAATGCTCCATAAATTTTCGGATTTCGTCTCCGTGAAACTGACATCCGATATGCTGTATCAAGTCCACGATTAGCAGTATTAAACACCAGAGAAGGATCTTTCAACTTTTGCTTTCTAAAACATTTTTCATAACGGGGCTTAGTCTTCACATTTTAATGTTTATTTTATTCATCTTGGCGAATAAACTGATGCTAAATGATACTCTTGCCCATTATAACGTCTCGCTGATTAAGATGGTATACACAGCACCACATTGTGCTCTCCACCTTAAGACCAACGTGTAAAATTCCGTTACCTCAGTAATTTCACTCGCTTATAACGCCTTTCAAACCGCAATACAGTAATGTTTGCCCAGTACTGTTCGTCGGCTGCAATAGGAACTGCGATGTTACTTACCTAGACGGTTTTCGGCAGCAGTCCTACCACCAATAAATTTGTTTTAAGAAATCTTTTGACTCACATAGAACAGTTGCTATTAATGACAATTGCAGTCCAATTCCTTATGTTGCAGTCAGAACTTTTATCAACTTGTAACTTGTTTTTTTCTTTTCATTTTTCCCGTATTAGTAAATACAACGAAGTGATATCACTGTTGATATAAAATCATCAAATATTTAATAACATAAAATATGATATTACAAGAAGTATTCTTCTTTACTTCTACTATAAATAAATAAAAAATAAAATAATGTAAAGCTACTATGCATTCGATTTCCTGCACCATATAATGCTACTGTTGATGATGATTATTCTCGTCGCCTTTAGATTACAAATGTAAAGTTTCAATACCTTAGTAATTCTACTAGCTACAGCACCAAATAGTAGTGTGCAAAAATTTATAATAATACTGTTTGTAAAGTGTTGTAATAAAATTACTGCGGGTACGAAACTTAATATCCTACGTTTTAAAGTGTAGTGCATAATGTGGTGCAGTGTTTATCATCCTAACTAGCATCACACAGTTATGGGTGAGCGTATTGCTCATCATAAAGTAAACGTACCGCTCGCCACGGAATTTAAATTAGACAACTTTTAGAACTTGTTTTAGAATTTATCCATTACTAAAATTGAATTTCACATTGTATACGTTTTCCCCCTGTAGATGTAAAATTAACTATTTTATGTTCAATGACTAATTGAAACACGGTCCGTAACATGAGCATGCAAAAACACGAGCTGAGTTTTGATTACACAAATAAAGCAGCTATATGATGGATTCAATTAGAAAATGCATCAAAATAAACCGCCTACTACGCTTTCCGGAGCGAGGCGGTTCGATGGGGTCCCACCCTAAATGAAGGGTCGTTCACCTCTTCGTCGGACACACTCTCATGTTACGTTCATTAGAAATTCCTCTATCTCTTATATTTTATATTTTTCGCCAGATTTCATTAAAAAATAAGTACTAAATTAAATATTCTAACACTTTGCCGCAAGTCATCAAGATTTTTACTACTGATAGGTCCCTGTTGCCGGATACCGTCTAGGTATACTACTTCTATTCTCGCCGCTGAAGATCAGTGTGCAAACATTACTCTACTCCGGAATGAAGGGCGTTAATATTACCGAGGTAACAAGACTGTCTCAAGACGACGACCGCAAAGTGCTGATGTATACCTTCTTAACCGGCGCCACGTTGTTATGGGTAAGCGTACAACTTACCACCATCGTTTTACCGCGTTTAAAAAAGATACCACCGCGCCTAGTTCTACCTACAAACAGTGATATGCAAAATTAACTGGATTCTGGTTTGAAGAGCAGTGTAGCTAGAAAAATTACTGGAGTAATGAGGCTTGACATGTTATGTCCCAAAGCGATAAGGAGAAAGGGATGCTGTATATACAATCTAAAGAACCGTCGCATTGTTATAACCAAACATATTACTTACCGTCAAGAGAACATACAGTTTGTATACATAAAAATAAAATTTGGGAATCTATTATACATAATATATTTGATACGTACAAGAAGAGGATAACAGAAATGTAGCAATGAATAATTTGCCCTATAAGCTGAAGACGTACAAGCACTTTCTTAATTTCATTTTGTTGTGTACGAACATTCCTTTTATGCTATATTGAATTGGTTTCAAAATTAATTTACAATCAACATTTTTTATGTCTTCTATAATTTAATGTTTCCATAATTAAACTCTTATGTATCATTATTCCTCCATCAATCTATAAATATAAGAAAAATCAAAGTCATCAAAAGTGATACCATTAAAATATTACAAAAGATTATAAATCCTATAATAAATGGAGGAGAGCTCAATATAAGAATAAAGAAGAGTTTACAAAAGTAAATAATAAAAAGAAAACAATAGCAGATATAGAAAATAATCATATTAATGATAAGTAAACTTATATTATAATTTATGAATACATATAATAATATGTATACATGTATTTTATGTATATTGTTTATAAGTAAAGGAATAATATTGCGAACTTGTTTTGGACTTACTCATTTACATGTTTTAATTAAATTGTAAAAATAGTTTAATATTACAAGTATTTCTTGTTATAAATAGTTTAATGCTTTCAAAAATTGTTGAAGATTAAGCGGGATCGAGGCCAAAAACACTGAATATTTCAATGTTTTTTTTTCGTCACTAACAATTGGTGTTTCACTCGACCTCATCAAAATGCAATAACTTATGAAATGTTGCCAAAATCGGAAGAGAAATGATATTTTGGCACGCCATCGCTGAATACGAAGCCAAAGATTAATATTTCAAGAGGAAAAAATTCAATAAACTCCTGTGTGCTTTATATAGCAGGGTGCGTTAATAAATATAACATTACAAATTTATATATATATGTATATTATTAAACAATTGCGTAATTAATATAAAAGTACTGCTACTATATTTATACGTATCTGTTTGTAGTTAAACTAAATGGAAAATACCACCTCCATTTCCGTGTTTGTTTGGAGTGAGTGCTGGATCAGCTTTAAGTATGAAGACCGGTCATAATAACCAGATAAGTATTATACTGATGGTAAGAAAAATAATCATTAAATTTATTAACATCATTGGGATCTGGTGGTGTCACCATACAAACTTCGGTTCTCTAATTCAAATCTAATTCATGTTTTTAAAAGTGATTAAAAATATTTAAACTTCCTCATAAGCAATTGCTCCAATGATGGCACTATTAGTTTCGTTGCCCAATTGGTTAAACCGAATATAATCTAGGTTTTTTTTTATCGTAATAATATGCATCAATAGAGTTTGTTCTTAGATACATTTAGTCTTTAAAAATATAGGAATAACCAGCAAAATTTACCGGTAAAAAGATCTATGAACTAGACATTAATCTGTTAAGAAGTTCATAATTTATGACTATGGTCTAATTTATCAAGAGACAGTGTTTAAATTATACCCATATTAGTCTGGAAAAAGGGATCTAACATTGGCAAGGTATTTTTAGTCCCTAGGGGTGATAACAGAAGTCTAGCGGTCCGTATGGACGTCACCTGACATGATGTGAACTGTACAAAACGATTACCTTTTTCCCACATAAAAAAAAATAAAATCGATGGTGCCCTCACCAGCGTTCGCATGCATAAAGTGTAAAGCAATATTAGAAAAATGAAGTAATAAAAATAGTATGGTTAATTTCCTAAGCAAAAGTAGACGGAATAGAAAAGTTTGTAAGGCGTTATATGTATCGAAGAAGCGTATGTTCGTTACCCAGTGAGATTTGAGCTTCTAGAGACGAAAAACACTACGAGGAAACATTGCAGAAAAACTGCTTTCGTGGAATGAAATAAGCACCAACCTACACTTAGCCGGCGTCGTGTGCAAAAATTCGATTCTCTTCTTATGACAGAAGATCTTGAGTTCAAACCAATCATTAAAAAAGTGTATAATCTTTGTTTGTTTCAATATCTAGCATTGATGTTATCAAAGAAAAATCTGCTTAAGTTTTTTAAAAATTGTAACATCAATTACCTTGTTTTCCGTGAATTTTTGCAAAGTTAAAAATATGCGATGCTGAAAAAAAATACATTGCACGAGTTATTTCAAAAAAGGCTCTAATTAAATTTAAACTGCTAATGTTAATATATTACTCATAACGGATACAGCCGGCAACATACGTTTATACATAATTTTACAGTTTTGATTAATATAGGGAAAGAGAGAAAAGTTTAGAAAAAGTTACCACCGATAAACAAAAACTTTTCTGAGAGTTCTTTAGCAGTCCAAACATTCTTTCTATTTGAGCATCCAAAGAACATTTTTCAACAATAATTGAAAGGGGGATAACCAATCATTTCATATTTGGTTATGGCTGTTTTTTTTTACTTTCATAGGACAAATTATCAAAAATATTAGGTATAAAGTTCGCAGTAAGAATATCGTTCTGGTGTTTATTTATAGGTTAAATGTAGATAATGTTTATGTTACTTACTGCACAGGATATCCGGCAAACCATAGTGCGGAAAATTAAAATCCGTCTGCGGCCTCCGCGGCCATATCTGAACCACTTGTGTATTTTGTTACTTTGATAAATACTATTACAAATATTATATAACAGCTTCGCAGTATCCGCTTTAAAATTTACCGTTTAACTTAAACTGTTAACTTATACCTTTACCTCAGCAGTCAGCCTTAAGTTTGATGTAAATCGTTAATAATGTAACAAGAATTTATAGTAGTATAAACCATTTCTAGTTACGTTATTACTGAGGTAGCTTTTTCAGATTTATTTTCCACGTACCTGTAACAATAAAAAAAAATTATTTACAACCATTGGGAAAGTGAAACAAATAATATAATCATAACATAATTGAAAAAACGCAATAGCTAGTTGTATCGCAAATATATTTTTTTACAAAAAACGTACTGTACAGAAAGTAAAAAGGCAACAGTCTTCTTCTTTTTCGTTGCAGCATACATAAATCCAACAATTTCTAAAAATTTATCATATTTTTTTAACAAGTAAATGAACTTTTTTGTCGTGAGAGATAATAATAGATAACGAAACAAATGACACAACAGATATTAAAAATAATTGGAAAGATTCACACATAAATTCGGTATAACATAATTGAAATGGTATAATCATAATAATGGTTTTTTATTACGAAAAGCTTCGTCCAGAAAATTCGTAATGGAAATACGTAATAATGTTACAAAACGATAGCGAACGTAAACCATCGTAATGCTGAATACGGGAATTATGTTTTTCTAGACTAAACGCGGGTTGGAAACGAAAAACATCCAAAAGGGAAACCGTCGGAGGGTACGCTAACTCCCGTATGAATCTGTAGGAATGAATAAAAAATAGCTTGCACAAAGGGCGTACGGGTCAAAAGCGGGATACCTCCGAGTGTAATAAAGTCTCTCTCCTCCAGCGAGATACCAGCAACGCTTCAAATTAAAAAGTAATGCGGTTTTCATCAATTGCAAAGGCGGCTCCTCGCATATTGTTGTAGCCGCGATACCGCCCACCAGCCCCTTTAAAATTATTTTTAAGGGCCCTTGTGTACGAAACATGCGCTTTTTCTAGTGTTGCCAGTAAACCAGGCAAAATATTATATGAAACAAAATCCATACGCAGGCACTACATGCCTTTAAGAGGCAATTCTAAAATAATTGCTTATACAATCCACAATCTTTTTATTTTTAGAGGGTACTGTTTCTAGAATATTTAATGTACATTAGGAATATTTTTTCTATTCGGCGAAGCAGCGATATGAGTAAGATGTTCACCTGGTGGTAATATACCTATATTGATGATCACTAGTCCACATTATGCTCGTCGATTTAAGGGAAAACTTGTTATGACAAGTTACCTTAATAATTTACACCAATGCTCAAAGGCAGAAACGGAAAACTAAAACAGTAAACAGCGACAGAGTGAAACTCATGATACATCATATCGGTATCATTAATAAAGAAGGCTAACACCCTAAATCGTTAGACCAACATCGTAAAAATTAACACATACTTTACCAAGAATGGCGCTGTAACTGAAAAACTTCTCAGGAATTCAAAAAATTTTAATATAGACTTCGTATAAACTGACTATACATGTAAAGTAAAAAAGAATATAAATCTATACTGTTAGGAAAAAGAAAAAAGAAGAATGTACCGTAATAATTCAAGTTCAAAACCTTGAGATAAGGTTGAACATAGAATTATAATTAGTATTTTACTTTATGAAGTACAATGCTAAAGAAAAAAACTGAAGTTAAAAAGTAAATACAGACAAGCAAGCCTTACAAATATGATTCTTTAATAAAAGTTAGTATAATATTTTTAAAACAATTTCGAATACACATTTAAAATATCTTAACTTCTACGATTAAGCACCTGTTTTATTAGTTCTGAAATAAATGGAATTTGTAAAAGCACTTTGACTAGCTACCGATTTCAAAATTTTGAAAACTTAGCAGATTAAAGCTCCTGGTTATTGCATCACCAATAATTATCCATATAACAAAATAAATACAAAGAAACAATTACATATATTGATGAATATTAAACAAAGCCGTGTATGCCCTTGCTGAGTTCCGTCAATTTAAATAGCCATTACACTGAAACAAGAGTGCATGGATAAAAATTCCACGTATTTAGAAATCTAAAGAGATAGCAGGCTTTGTAATATTTTAAAACTGAAATAAAATTATAAAAGACCACTTCAACATTTGCCTGTTAAAAACTGGGTCAACTCGCAGCTCTGACATTTGCTGAGTGAAAAAGCTGTTTACCAGAGTATCGTGGGCCCGGATCCATTTGGTAGTTACTTTTTATCCTTAACAAGCAATAGAACAGTATAATTTGGCACTTGTTATAATACATTACATTATCAATTGGTTTATAACAATGATAACTAAACTACGAGACAACAGCGGAATAAATAGTCAATAAATTTGAAAGTGAACATTAAGATTGACATTACCACTTATAAGTGATCATGTTCGTTAAGCTATATATAAAAATATATGTATCTTTATGACTCTGTGCGCGATTAAAGGTTAATGAATCTTGCATATTGAATAAATTACGGAAGGCAGATCCAAGTTTATGACACACCATAACCCATATTACATTGTAAACTGATGTTTCCAACTTTAATTTTCTCTAACTTCAATTTATAAGCGTAACTTAAAAATTCTCGACAGATTTGCACACTTTGTACTAAGTGGAATGCCAGGACGATTCAAATAGAAATAATGAGAAGAGATAACAACAGTACTACGCCATTACCCAATTGGGTAAGCGGGAACTCCTTTCCCTTTGTCCCGCATTTATCGCACTCTGAAATATGATCTGCGGGAATGGGAGCACTGATTGTCGCGAGACCAATTCAATACCGAGGAAAACTCTGGACTTCGTTGAATAAAGGATATCAATTTTCTATACACGCGAGTTCATTGTCAACAAGGATCACAGCGTTTGGTGTTACAAACAAGACAACTAAAATTAGTGAGACATTTCCTTAGAGTGGGTAGGAGAATATAAATATCGTTCTACCGGTCAAAGGTGTATTATTACACAGTAAAAGTAGTAAAAAATACATACACTAGTTTCTATATATCATTTATATAGAATATTATATTACAATATTATCAGAACAGAGTATCAAAGAAATTTTCCAATTTACCTTAATTCCACATATTAGTACACGTAATACAGAAAATAGTATTTCTATAAAAGTCTTGTCCTTTGAAGTAGTGCATTGATAATCTAAATCAGAATTCCCCAAACTTTTTTTTGTCGTAGACCCCTTGCAATGTTTTTCCGTGTTGGTGGACCCCCTACTTACCTGATATTGATTTCCTGTAAATTTCTAACTATAGTGAAGTTTAGTGTTAAAAACTTAAAGTTAAAACACATGTAATTTATACATTCATTAATTGAATTTAAATTAAAACAACTCAAAATAAAATTTTGTGTCTGTTTTACAAGTTCAAAATGTATTGCGACCACAAAGCGAATACCAACAACCTACAACTTACACAATTTTATAAACATATATAATAATTTTTTTACTCCATAGGTACTTTTATAAATAATGTATGTTTTGATATTATAAGATAGTATGATGTAAGTAAATAGGTACTATTAGTGTATGTGTTGAGATCCACCTATCGTGGCCCCCCATTTTCTTTTCATGGACCCCCAAATTTTTTTTCGCTGACGTAAACCCCTTGCAGGTTGTCATAGACCATAGGGGTCGATATAGACCACTTTGGGAATCACTGATCTAAATGATAGCCTTATCGCCTTCGTCAATTAAAAAACCTATACTATCAACATAGCAATTATTTGCCAAATCTAAAAAAAAATTAATAGCTATTAAGAGACTAAGAAAGAGAGATCGCAGATAAAGCTTACAAGAAAATTCTGCCCTCGCAGCGCAACGAAAATAAGATACCAAGTTCTTTATTAAAATTTATGAGTTTTCAGACATAACTTTTCAAGACACATTACATTACAATATTTATAGTATTCGGATAATTTTTTGACAATTATTATTAGCTATCAGAGGAAGTTTGAAAGTACCGCTGGTGACGAATAAGTTGAGAAGTAATAGATTAGCGTGGTATGGACATATTATGCGAAGGGATGAATGTCAAATAACAAGAAGAATGTTAGATATGATTGTGGAGGGATATGTGGGTCGAGGTAGACCTAAGAAAAGATGGATGGATTG
>DWLS01005320.1:0-12838 GCA_018246255.1 Pachliopta kotzebuea | reverse complement strand
AATCAGTACTTAAAAAGTAGTGACAAAAAATGACTTTACTAGAAAACTTTGAGACAGAGTCAATCCAACCAAAAAATAGAAGGAAAAATTTTTTTTATTCATACTGCCTAAGAGTATTTATTGGTTAAGTGTTAAAATCTGTAAAATTTAATTAAACTAAATAAGTCTTGAGAATTTATACTATATTTTAAGTGACAATGATGCCGTGGGATGTTCATTGAGATTACTCAGGCTCTTATATAATGACAGCCGAAACATATTTAAAATATAAGGAGTGGCAGTTAAACAGCAGATTCAGAAAATCCTGCCACCAACTACATTTGTATAGCCCTAGAATAGAACCAGGAATTTCCCTGTTAATAGATTTTATAGAGGTGGAGTAAAAGAGACTAGACTTAAGTCATTTTTCCCACTTACACAAATATGTATATCTAATATATGAAAAATTTTCTCAAAGAAAGTTTATTAAGAATTTTATTTTCCTTTACATTAAAATTCATTATTTAAAATAATTATATATGGTCTTAAAGTATTCATACTACTCTCTTTATGTTGTAGTATAGAAACATACATAAAATTATGAATATATCACTTCTCAATTGAAAATATATTTTGGCCTATAACATACAACGTAACGTTTTAAAAACATTTAAAATTCAAATGGATTTGTTTTCTGTACACGTGTACACAAATGGACAATTTTCAATATAAATATTTTGTAATAAAAGCGAATGACAAAAACTGGACGCCGTTTCGGGTTTTACAGCTCTCTGTATACGTATTGTTAAAGATCCAATTTTTTTTATTGTGTGTAGAATATTAAATAGAGCTTTTAGTACTTTTAGGTTCTAGTAATCATTATTAATCGATGGATGTTAAAACACGCTTAATAAAAAAGTATTAATGTGATAGTTCAAAGAAAACTTTTTAAATATACTTATATGTGTTTGCCTCAGATTCCAAAGGTTTCAGTTCTGTTTTGCCGACCTATTGAAACTTATTAAGAAGGAGATAAGACTAATAAAGAAAAAATAAACTCTTATTTACTATTGATAGTTAAACTTTCACTCAAAAAGATAGGCATTACAAGAATTATAAATTCAAAAGACTTAATTAGTTAAACTTTTTACAGATTTTAACGTGTAAGTTAACTTTTACTAAATCTTACACAGTATGAAAACATTTTTCTTTCTTCTTTGTGGTCAAAGTTATTATCTTAAAGTTTTCTTGTAATCTCATTTTGTATCATTGTCATAGTAAATTATAATTAATATCTGTAAGTGTTTTTCATCGAGGCGGTGAGACGAGCAAAGCGTATATGGTAAGTGACACTCTTGCCCATAATAAAAGATAGTATAAACAAGTGTTATATCTCGTTACCCCAGTAATTTCACTAGTATATACCCTTCAAAACGGAAAACATTAAAGTTGCAAACTTACTGTTTGTCGTTTGCAATAGGAAATGCGGTGATACCTACCTAGACCGTCTCCGACGACGGAGACCTACCACCTTCTTCTTAAAGTACCTCTTCTTTATTATCTACTTACCACTACTATCTTACAATTAAATTAAAATTCTTATAATTATAACATCAGGATAAGGTTTTTTCTTTTGTTTTCATTATACAAATAAAGTGTAAATAAATATCTGTAATCTCGATCATCCTGCTACCATTGATGCTGTAAATTAGCGCACTAAATATGATTAAATTGATTCTTCTGTAAATGTTGTTTATAATGTAAATATTATATATATATAGCAGAAACAATTTCTTAATACTAATATTGTCTTTATAGTGACTGGATTGTACTAAAACACTAAATCTGTGACAAACAATAATGTAAACAAATGTATACAGAATTGTGCAACAGTATGAACGGGGCTGGCTGAGTGGACTTTCACTTTGTGTCAACTATGTAAACATTAGCAAGTTATCTGCTTAAGTATTTAAAAAGTTTTTACATTAATGAGATTTTTGAAAGAGTAACGACATTTTAAATTTATACTGCGGTAAGTTTTTACTTGCATATTGGGGAATGCAGTTTGCTGGTAACTGTCTCAGGTGAAACTTCTTTCCTTTCCTATTTATTTATAAATGGTTATTTAATTTAGTGTTTTAATGTACTGTTTTTTTATTAATATTTACAATGTTATGTACATGTGTGGATATATATCATCATCGTCATCATTATCATCTCAACGGGATGAACGTCCACTACGGGACATGGCATAGTATGCATATATGTATATACTACACTAGAATTAATTATGTAAAAACACACGCTACGTCTGTTCTAAGACGTTTAAAATATCTTCCAAACATTATTTTTCGGTAGTTTTTGTTTTTAATGATATATACATGTTACTAATTTTTATTATGTTGTAATAATTTTTTGTATGTACTGTAACGACTTATTAAAGTAATTTAATTTAATGATCATTACAGGAAAACCACTTCCGTAACACAGTATAAGCTAAAGTAGGAGACAGAGATTACATAAACTATGAATTGTAAAAGTTTTCTGAAAAAAGTTTTTTTATATTATTTTAAAAAGTGTAAAGTATCCTTTACACTGATAAAATTGTTTTTGATTTAAGTATTCATCTGTACATTTCCATTTATTTTAAAAAGAATGAATGACATGAAGAAAATGTCATTGAACGTTATTTCTTACTATAAGAGAAACAAAATTGTTCACGAAAAACCAAGCAAAAAAATTTATATTAACTACATACAAAAGTTTTGAATATCACATTACGTATCATCATTTCCGGTGGTCGGTTTCGGTTGTATGAAAATAATCCCATTCAGTTCGTGATCATGACATTTGGAAGGCTCGTGGTCGGATGTACCGTAGCCAAACCGATGACACGTGGCCCCATTAAAATTAAACTGTACTATCGTTTTAAAATTTGAAACTGTAACTTAATAACCGGTGAAAGCTATTTCTAAACGTACAGAATAAGAGCTCTTGTTTACGCTTATTGTCGCGAACCTAAAGTTTCATGTAAGTTATACTCGTAAGAGATTTTATCTTCTAGCAATTTATCTTCCTCGTTTAATATATTATAATTTTTTGACAGATGTAGATTTTTTATTATTATTGCGTTTTCCTTTCGTTGTTTGGGTAAAGATTCTTGTTTACTTTTATTTGTTCTTTTAATCTTTTTCCTTTCTCTAACTACGATATATCTACGATGTGGGCGTCTTCAAGAAAAGAGTGAATAGGCATTTGCTAGGTTAATGTGCAAAATGTGGTCGATAATGGTAAATATCGACCACATTTTCACTTAACACCAGGTGGGATCGTGGTCAAGCATTAACCTATATATACGAAAAAAAAAACCTATGTATTCTTCCAATCTAAATTTCCTTCTGTTACTCTTTTCTATACATCCATATATTTATACTCTTCTTTCAGGCATCGCCTCTCAGTCCAAGTTTACCGCATTTACATTTTTTACTAGATCCAGATATTATAGATACAATGTACTTTAAATTCGAAGTGTAGTGTCGTATGTAAAGTGCCTATGGCTAACAGTGAGTTTTTTTCGGCTTATGCCATTATATAATAGTACACGATATGACTGACATGCGAATCCTGCGTAAAAGTCCCATAAAATTGGAACAAAATATGTATTTCAAATTCAAAACATAAATATAAGTAAAGATACAATTGTTTATACCGATAGTGTTAAAAGTGTTTTGGTTTCATTTTATTAAAAGATGAAGTCACAGAAAAACTTGCTGCTATTTGATTTTTTTCTTAGCAGGTTTGCGAGATTAAGATCTATGAAACGGGAAACGACTGAAAGGTTAACACTACTTTATATCAGGTTTTTATTATTGATAATCACCAATAAGCGTGTTTTATTTGATGAAAGTGAAACCAGAAGAATTTATAGAAACTTATTCTTAGGCTTAATCTCATTATTTGTCATAATTTGATAGACAGTGTTAAAGAGCAAAACTTTAAAGAAAACTTTATTACTAATATAATATGAATAGGACTCTCTTAATGAAAGAGAGTCAAGGCTTTCTGCCGTGGTAATCAAAAAGGTCTTAAGCTTGAATTACGTTAGTTCATCCAGAATGTTTACCTTCGCTAGAAGCTCAATGGGATTGAACCTACGCCTTACATATTACCGCTCGTCTTCTAAACTTTTTAATCATATTATTTATATATTATATACTTTCCTTAACATACTGTCTGTGTAACGTACCGTTTTTTATTATACGTGTCGCTAGTTAGTACGGTATACAAAGCATCAGATTACGCTCATCGCCTTGAGATATAAGGTGTTAAGTCTCATTACCCTAGTAATTTCACTAACTTAGTTCCTGTTAATCTGAAACACAGTACTGTTTATCGACTGCAATAGGAACTGCGGTCAAACCTAGACGGGGTCCGGTAATAGGAGTTCACCTCCAGTAAAAATTGTGTAATAAAATTTCTTCTATGACTCTCTCTCTCTTTCTATCCACTGACCTATATGGTGGCGGAGACAGTTTTTCTAGTTATTTTCTACCACTTCGCTCTGTCCTCGACATCGTCATCAGTCACTTGGTTTCCACGCATAAAAAATCTTCTATGACTACTGTTAGATCCTCAAAAAGGTGATGGTCAAAATAGGAATGTCATCATCATCATTGATGACGCTACAAACCCTTTGTTGGTCTTGGCCTCCTGTACAATTCTTCTCCAGACGTCGCGACTCTCTGCGCCTTCTTTCTCCATCTAGTAAATTTTTCCATTCCTCTAAGGTCTTCTTAGATTAAAAAATCTTCTTCGATCTTCAAATAAACGGTTCCTTTTTTTCTTTCTTCTTCTTTCTTTCTTCTATATCATCTATCCATCTTTTTGGTACCCCTTGGTCTCTTTTGTTGTGGCATCCACTTAATTATCGCGCTTACTGCTCTAAAAATGGGAATGTGGTCATATGAAAACTTTGTGGATTTTTAATTACTTCATATGGTCTGTTTTGGCACCGACATACGATATCTCGACCCCATCTCCAGTTGTAGGAGATAAGCGCCGCGGAAAGCGGAACGAAAGGGAACGGGTTGCTTTCCGTCTTGGTTATTACACTTTCTTATTGCGGCTATTAAACTATTTACTTTGTTGCTTTTTCTTCTAGTCGTATTTCCCCGTGACTGAGGGTCGTGGTCATCATGTACAGTAACTTATACGACTTTCTTGGTAGTTATAATGGAGTGGTGCTGCCCTTGCCTTCTCCATTTCATAGCACGTGGTATTAGTTGGTGTTAAACTAACTGAACATAAATTGGAAAATTCATTGGTGCAGGCCGGATACGAACCCGGTACCCTCGGAGTTGAAGGTTGGCGTTCAAACTTACCATCAGGTGAACACCTTGTTCGTCTCCTCGACTCAAAGAATAAAAAAAAATTAAAGAAAGATTATTAAAACACGCAATTATTTCTATTTAGACTAGAGTTTGTTGAAAATTTATAAATAATTCAGCCTTTTTGTATATAACACAAGTATGATTTAACATAAACGTTCATATAACCTTTAACTGTCTTGTGTAACAGTTAATATTATCTGCAAATCTTTCTGCTGCTTTCTTAAGCGTCTTTACTATATTATCTTACTACATAACAGAAATTAACTAAGGGATTATTTAAATGTAAGAAAATACGACCGTTTTCCCCCAACAACTAAAGTTTCGTTCGAAACTGCCGCGTAATCATTGTCTTAATGATAATTCGCGAACGTATAACACATTTGCATATTTATAATATTTTCTTTGAATATATTACTTTTTTTTTAACACCTATTTTTACGTATGAAATTTCAAAATGTTACGGTCACATGTAATTATATAAAGCGAATTGAATTTTCACTTTTAATGCGTAACGTTGTTCATTACTTTTGTCGTTAAAGTCTGGTAATATAAAGTTTCACTTTTTAACCACGCATAAGTGGGAGGTTCAATGTGTCGCGTAATTCTACACATTACTTTTCAATATGTTGAGTTTGAAAAGATTTTGCAGTACTTTTTTAGATTCATCCTTTTTTTATTAGAAAGAAAATCTTCTCGAAAAGAAAACCATCATAAAGGATATGAAAGTATGATCCTTTTAATAATTTCTTTTCTTTTAATTTTTTTTCTCTTTATATTTATCTTTACATATCTGTGAAATACCAACCCGCTCTGGGCCAGCATGGTGGGAGACGGCCCAAATCTACTCACTATTGGGGGAAGACAATGTCCAGCAGTGGAGTTCTATCAGCTGATGAAGATCAAGTACTGTAAAAAAGTATTATAAAAGTAGACGGTAGGGGGTGTAAGGGATCCCACACAGCACCATATGGGACAACAGCCTGCCTCACTTGTTCGTGGTGAAACTAATTAACAAATGGGGCTCTGGCTCCCCTACAACATGCACTGGACCAATGTGGTGAGAGATAGCCCAAGTCTACCAACTATCGGGGGAATGCAAAGTCCAGTAGTGGACGTCTATCGGCTGATGATGAAAAAAGGCTTGTTTGTTTAATAATGATTATTTAGTACAGTACTACAATATACAGTATAGTTACACACAACCATACCTTACTAGTAATTAAGATCTGCAGTATACAATTAAACATTTCACTGTTACCATCATTGAGTTTTTTCTTCGTAATTACCTTTAAACTGACCTCTAAATTCTCAAAGAAAGCTCGTTTCTATTTTAGACGATGAAGTTTTTTTTTTAACTAAATTAGATTTCTCTAACGGTAGCGGTGAGCGATGGTATTACCACTTAACCACACAGCGAAATTTCGTATAACCATAGTTTCTCGTAAACAAAGAGAGTAAGTTTCATTTGTACTGAAACGTTTAAAGAAAATATTTCTTACTACCCACATAAGCAATAATAATTACAAAACTTATTAGTAATATTATATACTTACAGTAATTCTCGTTAAAAAATAGAGACAAGTAGAGACATGATTATATATTATGTTAGGAATAAGAGACAGGAGTTTTTTTTAAAAATCAATGTTTGGCCATGATCCTACTTGGTTTTCAGTGGTGATGTGGTCTATGATGGTAAAGCCGAATAATCTAGTGAATTCCTGTTCACTCTTTTCTTGTTACTGTTACGTTGCTATTGTTGCTGATGGTAACTTTCTATTACGTACTACAGCAGCTCCTATTTCTAGCGCCAAATAAGTAAACATTACTGTGTTGCGGTTTCTAAGGTGCGGTATACTAGTTATATTAATGTGGTGTGGTATATACCATTTTAACCGGTTCCATGTTATGGACAAGGATATCACTTACTACCATGTGAACGTATTGCTCGTCCCTTTGCCATTTGAACAAAAAAAATAGAACCAGAATCGAACCGAGAACTGTGTTAATAGGTAAGTGGTTTAAAGTAGTGAATGCTCGCAATGATTATTAGTACCATTTTGTAGTTACGAGCGAAACTAAATCTCTCGATCTGATCTGGCGCGCCTGTAACGGCACGAGCGGCTCGCCGGACGTTACCGAAACGGCTCGCGCTGGTACCCTCCAAATTAATTACACAGCGCCGCTCGAAATCGCTCGTAATCGAAATCAAAGCGGAATAACAATATAAAAATAAACATAAAACGTAACACTGAAGAAATTGAAAGTTTCAACGGAGCGTTCGAGGAAACAATCGCTGATGAAAAAAGTCAACGGACTACATTACTAATAACTTTTTGTCGGGTTATTGGGGCTTTATTTAAAGTTTAATGTATTGCTATTACTGCCCTAGTACATTAATAATAAGAAAAAAATTATGAAATTAATGATTTGTTATAGGAGATAAATAATATACAAGAAGATATGGATTGATAATTAAGATGAAAAAAGTAGAAGTTTTGAGATCGGGAAGAAGAGAGATCTTCAACTACGAGATACTGGTGTTAGTTCTCAGTTACTGAAGACTATCTAAGTAGGTAATAATATAGTTAATAAGGAAGAGTAAGTCTTGCCGAAATATAGAGACAAGTAGAGACAGGATTATATGTTAGAAATAAGAGAGTGGAGGCTTTATTCCTATAGACAAACTTCACAACAATTGTACTGATACTTTCAATCCGAAAGTACCAGATTTAAATCCGGGCTGCACAAATAAATTTTTCAATTTATGTGCAGTTAGTACATCAACTAATATCACGTGCTTTTAGCCAAGTATCAAAACGCGTGGCTTAAACAAAATAAAAGCTTCCGGGTCATTGACATTGCATTCTATTGACTTTAGGGTCAGTAGCTCGGCGGCCGTGAATATTTAAAGACTTATACAAACTATTAATCACGGCTGCTTTACTGTTAAGATATCTAATACAATCGTTTGTCCAAAATACGATTGTTTTTTATTAAACGTTCACCTGATGGTAAGTGATACGCCTGCCCATAACATAGTGCTAGTTAAGATGGTATATTCAACACCACATTGCATTTGTCGCCTTAAGACATTAGGTGTTAACTCTCGTTACCAATAATTTCACTTCAAATTTGAATACAAATTCCATACTATCTAAAAGAAATATACCAATGAGAACATTAGGATCTTCTCATCTATTTTTGTTTATGCCTAAGCAGTCTCCAGACAGAACTGACGGTAATGGTATATAATGTTTTTTTTTAATATGTTAACTTAGTTTAATAAAGTGCTTAGGCATTGGAACGCTTCATCAATGAATTACGTATACGAGGTTATATAAAAAAGAGTCTCTACGTTGTATAATACATTACGAAATTTAAATACGAGATTATCTTTTAGTGTTATCTTAATATAACTATAGTTTTTTTTTTGCCTCGATTATACCTGAGAATATGAAATTAATAAGTTTTGTCAAAAATACCGCTTTCTACTACCAGTTATATTTACTATCACCCATTTACTAAGATCTAGTGAGGATAGTAAAGAATTGTTTGATGGTTTATGTTCTACAGTGGAGTTTGGGATTTTTTTTAATTATGCGTATAACTTCTAGGATATTTAAGTAATAAGTCTGAATGTTTGTACTTTAATAAAGCTGAATATGAATGAGCATATACACTCGATACTTTTTTTTAAAGGAAACATTCAAAGTATTAATTATGACGTTAAAACATTGAAAATTAACATAGAACTAATTATTTGTATTACAATTATTAATTATCGATTTAAATCAAAATTGTGATTACCTAGGGTAATTTTAGTAATGATATAGTAATAAAGTAGTTATGTGCTTATATATATTAAAGCTTAAGTAGTTCCTGTCATATAAGAACATCATTATGGCGGTACAGGAAAGAATTATCATCCGTTATAATTTTCTTTAGGAAATTGTTAATAACGTTTCACAATGTTACCATAAATCAAGTTATGTCTGTTACTTTTATAATAATGTAATGCCTTCGTAAGGCTTTCGAGCTGTTATAACGTTATTTTACCTTGATTTACTACTCTCCATAATACAGTACGTCGTAAAACCGCATTTACATTTCTTTATGGAGATTAGCCGGCGCTCTGGCGATGCTCTATGCCGGTGTTTACTGTTACAACCGGTATTAGTACGGTGTTGAAAGTTGCATTTTTATATAGCATAGTACAATTAGTATTGGACCAATCATTACTTCAGCCAATCATCAGCTCTCACCCAAGTATCTTTACCGACCTATCCTATCAAATACTACAGGTTCACGCGGTCTATATCAAATCACCGGAAACTTATATTACATATATTTCTACAAAGTTATGTTATACCATGTCATTGTATACAGATTAATTATTAGTATGATAATTACTATTTTTGAATAAATTATTGTAAGACCTTTAATAAAATAGGATATACAAAAGGCGGGCTTAATACCTTCAAGCATTTTCTACCAGCCAATCTTTCGAGAGATGATTTTGTGGTTGGTACTAAAACTATGATTGAATAATATAAAACGATCATACAATTCATTCATATAAATAAATAAGAACAATGAAATATGTATATACTAGTACTCTGTGATAAAAATAATTTGTCATTGTTACTAGTAAAACTGTAAATACGAGAAGCAACTTCATCGTAATTACTTAGGTCCATGCAAACACTTTCTGTACTTACGTACTAAGTGTAGTTTCTAACAGGATATATCAGGCATACCATAAGTGGGTATACCACGAGCATCTCTCTTATGTGACTGATCGATCTTTACCATTTTTAACAGTCGTGTGAGTGGAATAACTTAAGAGAGATCAAAGTACTTTTATGAGTTTATACGCAAAGACATCAGAAGAAAACGGTTAAAAAGTTTCAAAATAAAATTCATTGACTGTTTCTTTAGTTATGTGAAATTGGCGAAACTATATAAGAACATTTTAAAATTGTATCATTTATGATATGTTTTATAAAAGGACAACTGATAAATCATATACAGTATTAATTTAACTTTTCATATGAACAAGTTACTTTATCGATGTTTTTTAAAGTGTCAATAATTTTGGAGTTACAGACCGTACTGTAGTTCGACTTTATTATCACTACATAACTTATTAATCATATCTAATGATATCTTAATGGTCATTAGTTGTTTTTCTAGACTATACATTTTGACATTAGATTAAACACCTTGTTTCAGGTGATGAGCACAATGTGGTGCTGTGTATACCATCTTCACCAATGCCACATTGTTAAGGGTAAGCATATCACTTACAGTTGAATTCCTTAATCGTCTCACCGGCAAATAATAAACTTTAATATTTATTTTATTACAAAAATTAAATAAAAAATGCACTTAAAACATCTTTTTTTCAATAAACATTTAAATATAATAACCGTTTTGTATTTAGTTGAAGCTAATTTTTAATTAAACTTATTATACATGCTTAATAGCCTTTTTAGGTTATGTCGTTGTTCTTAACATCCTTTTAGTTTATACGTCGAATTAATATATTAAAAAATTTGAATACTTATGGATATGTTTGTATTTTAATAATGTAACGCTTTATTAAGTAATATTTAATATACAACTTTTCCAAAAAAATGTAATTTGAAAACATTTGTGTTTATTGTTCATGACTAATAATTCCTAACGGAAACGTTTTTTGATTTTTACGCATTATTTTCACATACTTGTAATAAATATAAATTGTTTATATATGAAAACTTAGTTAAATTGTTTTATACCCAATAACAACATTGGTATCGTGCGAAGGAGATATAAAATGTCTTCGTAACATGTTCGCATGTTGTTGGTCACTTAGCCGATTGGTAATAAAAAGTAACATTCGGTTTTCACACTTTTATGTAATTGATACGATTATATTTCTATGCCGGCTGTGAGAATGGCCAGAGACGAATTCCGATTGGCAACACTAGTGAAAGAGGCTTACAAAGCAAACGGAATTGCATTATCTTGATTGTATGTTGTATCCGTTAAATACAGCGGTTATATTTTATTCAACTAGTCAAAGAGGTGAGCAAGGCATTCACCAGATGGTAAGTGATACGCTTGTTCATAACAACACGGTGCTAGTTAAGATGATATTCGCGTTAAGATGCAGTGTAAAGTCTCGTTACCCCAGTAATTTCACTAGCATACAGCACCTTTCAAACCGGAACACAGTAATGATGGCATTACTATTTAGCGGTAGAAATAGGAATTGCGGTGGTTACTACGTAGACGGTCTTCAGTAACGAAAACTTGCTACCTGTTAAAGATTTAAAATAAAACCTATGAAATAAAAATCTGAATCTGTGTAATTATTTAGAAAATATTATAAATGACATAAGCGAATTTAATAAATCATAAATAAAATGTATAAATATATGTACGTATCAAATAATGACGGTATTATTATTCTGGTTAAATATTTCCTTCAGACTTCACCTACCACAGCATCTCCCACCTCCTAGGTTGACTGGCAGAGAATGCCTGTAGGCATTAAGTCCGCCTATTGTACCCTATTTTAAGGAGTTGCAATAAATTTTTTTTTAAAAAAAAGAGATAAATTTTATAGAGAACTTTGATCATAGTTATATGATTTAAAAGAACTGTAGCAGTTATTTTAATTGAATGAATATTTCAGTTTTGCTTACACAGGTGGATTTGTAATTTTTTATAACAGAAATATCAAATATTGAACCTAAGCAACTTTTGTATACGACATATGAAGTAATATAAGTTATATTACTAATAAATTTAATTAGAAATGATTCGGCTTAAAATAATTAAATCACTTTACACTTAACAAATGTATAATATATGTTGTAGATTTATTGAGACTACTACGTACATTCTTTGCTACATCATTTAATAATTATATAACCAAAATTATTTATCTAGAAACTAAACATATAGATCATGCCAAATCTGGTAGATATTTCAAATATGCAAAGCTGTGTATCAATTTCAAGCATACTCAGTTTTACATCTATTCATTTGAACGTATCATCAGAGGAATGTAAAGTCTCCGTATTATAAACATATGAGGGGTTATAATAACATGGATATTAAAATCCTTATAAATCATTGTTTAGAATTCAAACGCGATGATTTATTGAACGTTGTAATTAATACAATTAATGTTACACAATAATGTTATTGCTAAACTATTAAAATTCATTACTAATGCATTCATTTCAGTCTATTAATATTCACTCCTTCACACTTATAAAAGAGATTTTTGCCATAATTGTCATCTTAATTATCATGGTGTATTAGTAACAGGTCATAAGGTCGCAATAATTAAAGTGATAGATACACAGAAAGCAATACAGTGGCGGGGACAAAAGCGTTTCTTCCCAATACCGACAAAGCATATGCACTGTTAAAAAGTACGAAGTTAAATCCGCTAATTGTTCAGGCTTTAACTG
>DWLS01005319.1:0-12839 GCA_018246255.1 Pachliopta kotzebuea | reverse complement strand
GCCCAGATATGACAGCAGTACTCCACACACGACCGGACCTGTGCTTTATATAAAGTCAAAAGCTGTTCTGGAGTGAAATATTGCCACACTTTGGCAAGAACCCCCAGTTTCCTTGCTTCTATCTGAGCTTTGGACTCAATGAACTGTCCGAAGTTTAGTTTAGTCAAGATCTCGATCCCCTACAGTTGGAGACACTCGGAAATTCCCAAGGATAAACCCGGAAAAGTAGGAGTCAAAGTGAATTGGCTCTTTTTGGCTGTGAAAAGACACGCCTGTGTTTTGGTAACATTGAACGTCACAAGATTGGCATCGCCTCATTAAGAGATCGCCTGTAAAGTGAGATTCAACCGTTCCACCATGGCTTCCTTCTCGAGCCGTACCTCATTACCACCGGCTCGTTCATTCAGCATGTATCTCTCTACAACTGTGCCGTTGTCGTCAGCGTACCCAAAGGTTCCGGGTATGAGCAGATCATTTATGTTTTATTCAAGAAAAGAGTTGCTGAGAGAACGGATCCTTGAGGAACACCAGCATTGATAGTCATATGTTTGGATGAACAACCGACGACAACTAACACTAAGCTTTTGCAAAAAAACTACAAAAACTTCATTGTTTTAGTATCTCTTACTTAATAAATGTAATACTTAAGTAATGTAGTAAGTAGGTAATTTGTTAACTTAGTACATTAATGCTGTAACTACACCAGCATGCTTTGCTCAATTCATGTTTCCTGGTTAGAGAAGTAAGTAGTACATTTTTGACGTAGTTGACATTAAATATTTTAAATTTACCTAAGTAACTAAGTACCGATTTCCGAGGAGCTGGACATTGTTCTAAGTCTCTAAGACATGATTGTTGATATGGTTCCAATGTAGACTTTGTTACTAGTATCACTAAGCTCAGTCGTCCAGGGACCGATGAAAAGAGGATACTGGATTATTGGATACTATACTGGACGTTTCTTTGGTGAATAAGATTCGAAATGAAGTAGTCCACCAGAGACCTAAAGTCACGGATATAGCCTTCCGAGTACGCAAAGTGAAGAGGCAATGGGCAGGTGGAGATTGCGTTTGGTCAAATGTAGTACGAGACGTCTTCTTAGCAGATAGAGTGCTTATCTGCGCAAGGCCACGGATTGCAACTGGATGCGTATAGCCAAAGATAGAACTAGTGGTTTTTGGTAGAGATTTATGTCCAGCTGTGGATTGCCGCAGTTGATGATGAGGCAGTAAATCAACTAGGTCAAAATGCTCTAGTTCCTTCTTTCCACCACAGAGTCGCATTGACGTGGGCGGATTTGTTACTAAACTACCTTCTTGTCCAGACCTTTTTGTATACCTTTTTATAAATAGATGATTTTTAGTGTAAACTTTATACAAAAGTAAAATAGGCCTTTCTTCACCCGCTAATAGAAATAGTAATTGTGGGTAATAGGCAAAATAATTTTAATTACGAAATCCTGATTACTAATTCTTCTAAATGATGTCAATACATTAAAATAAGTAGACTGGTACGTACTCAATGAAATTAATCGGGCAACTAAAAGCCAACAAAATGAGGATGGTTAAAGCGATTAATTCAAATAGCTTTAATTAGTGAATAGGTTCAAAGCAGACAATGGCAGAATCGATAGTATCCAGGGTTATTGTTAATTAATGTTTACTTTCCTAAACTATACTTATTTTTAATTATTTACTGAGGTCTTTGATTCGATCGTTTAAAAAACTGCATGGCTAGCTCAACTACTTATTTAGTTAATATAGCTCTCTAATCGTGTATGTAGAATACAGTATGTTCCGATAAATACAGGTAAACTAAAAGTTCATTCGGTTCTTTTAATTGTATGTCTGTTATACAACTTGTTATTTTTATAGTACATTGTTAAATAAATTGTGCTTCAATCGAAAAAATGTAACAGTTTAAATGATCCGTTAATTTTTCTTTGATGTAATGAAATGAATTTCAATTTGTTTACTTGAAATAACTTTTGTGTCCAGCGGGCGCAACCTTCGCGAGTTTCCATCGAACTCTTGCTAAAGCTGGAGTTTTGAACAAATTCCTTCCCCAATTGACTGGAGAAATACAAAAGATTGATGGTCAATTAGTTTTGCCATTATTTTATACAATTCTATAACGGAAAACAAGAGTAATTTAGAGCTTTAGATAAACATTTAGTTTTGATTTGAAGTAACTGAGTTTGTTGTGAGGAAAAATAGTGTTCAAAGATACTGGCATTCACTACATTTTTCAACGTGTTCAATGTTTAATGGAAATATTATTTTTTATTCGCAAACAAACAAGAGCCGGAGTGATAAGTGCTAACTAATACGTTTTTAATGGTAATAAGTATTACGCCCCGTACAAAAGAATGTTGTGTAAGTCAGCAATCACTTTATCTCGAATTCACACCATTTTAAGTGACAACGAAGCCGAAAATAGTGAAGTGTTCGCTCATATAACTCTGCCTCTCGTGTGTTTTATACATAATTTTGCTCGTCTCTTGGAGTCCCTTGGTCGCAAGTGTTAAGACTAGAAGGAATAAATAAAGGTTTTTACTAAAACGTAAACTTTAACTATAAAGTAGTTAGGTAATGATAGTAAATATAAGTTAGCCTTTAGTTGACTTCGTAGATAAAGGCAATGAAGAAATAACCTTTCAGAAGTTTCTGCTATGCAGAAATGTTTTTTTTATTTGACGAGACCAACAAGGCGTTGGTGACTGTAAGTGATACTCTTATCCATAACATCGCAGCGTCGGTTAAGATGGTATACACAGCACCACATTGCGCTGATCTCCTTGAGACGTAAGGTGTAAACCTTCTTCTTTGCATAATGATGGAAATTTCCATCATAACTTAATGCCGGTAAAAAGGTACACAAAACTAGTGTACTTTACATTTTTTGCTGCTGGCAATTTATAACGATGTAGCGTAAAACGAAATGCAGTTATCAAACACAAAACTAACATCACTGTTAATTGATTAATTTGAACTTGTAAGTTTGCCGTATGTTGCATAAAAAAAAACATGCAAAGAAGGGTTAAGTCTCGTTACCTCAGTGATTTTACTAGCAAACAGCACCCCTCAGACCGGAACACGTGTATATTACTATTTTGTGGTCCACGCAAAAAGGGACTTACCACCAGAAAATAAAAGTGTAGGTATTTATGTGTAAGAGCTTCCTTTATAGGATTAATATAGAATATACAAGGACTAATATAGGCGTTGTCTATATTAGTCCTTGAAAGTGATCATATCAAGAAGGTTGCATTGTCTGAAATACTTATAATGTAAAGATGGGTTAGCGTAAGAGTTAACTGCAGTGCTAAGGAGTAGTTTTAATTAAATGTACGGCTAGACAGCGAAGCAGGGACATTTGTACACAAAGTTACGCTCGTATCGAATTAATAAGAAAGTCGGCGAAAGTTTGCGATCATGTATGCGAGTCAAAACTTATATTCCGTCTGTCTGTCACATTAAAAGATATATCGGATTTAATTTAGAACATATTTCAGTTGTACAAGCCGTGGAATTCCGCTTTATATGACCCAAAGTAGCGTAGGTTCAACTCGGCTAAACTTGACCAATTCTTTATAGAAGAATTTCTGGTGATGATCTGGTGAGATGTTTAACAGGTCGTGATAATCATTTAAGCGATTAAATTTAATTCGATGAGACGTTAATTCATTAATTGAAATTTACTTTGATATGGACTTACGGCTCAAAACTTAAACTATGAAACATAAATCAGACACCCCAAGTCAAGCTCTCACATGAACAATGTTCCCGTATGGAAATTCATGTATTAAGCTCTATTCAAACTTAACGTTGATGTTGTACATGCATCCAGCGCTTTTATTAAATATAATTAAACAATGTGACTAATGACGTAACAAAAATTTTAATCCGATTGAAAATGTGAAATTGTGTTACAGACAGTATGAAAACGGATCATTTTATAAAATACTTTTTAGTATATTATATGATTTAAATAATGAGCACTGATAAAACTTGATGTTTTTTAACGATATATGTTCAAATTGGAACTCTGACCGCCAGATTTGACCGTTAACTGTGTTATAAACGGTTCAAACATGCAATCAAGGAGTTAATAGAAAATCCGTATATTGATTAAGCGTAGCGCCGCGCAACCTATATTCTAATATCAAGCAAAGTGCTAAACCTGTAAAATTCTATTTGTTCCAACACTGCGAGCACTAACGAGTGTTTTCAGCTCGTGAATTTTTTGTTAAGCTCCTTTGAAATTATCTCCATGAAAAAAATCCATAAATGTTACTACGTAAATGATACGAAATTTACTGGTAGTAATTTATACGGGGACCGTCTAGATATTTACTATCACAAACATCTTGTGTTTCAAGATGGTGATTACAATGAGGTGTAGTGTATATCATCCAGTGTTATATTCTATCACATAGTAACAAAAAAATTCCTTAGTCTCGTAAAAAACTCAACAAATTACTTAGATCTGTAATCTCAATAAAAAACATTGCAGCGAGTCCTTCGTCAAGTTTTTATATATTTAGACATGAAAAAAGATTCTGAATAATATCTGTATTTTTTTTAATACAAGAAATAACATTCACGAAGTTTACTATCAAGTATATTTTTATTCTAGTACATAACGTACTAGAATAAAAATTAAGAAACCTTTTCAAAAATTTTATGGTAAAATTTTAATGAATCTTTAAAGTGATTTCGGTGTATGAAAAAGTGATTGCGTAAACGAATATTAAAAGTTATTCCCAGAAAGCCTTTTTCGCCGAATATTTTTTATATTATGTATAAAGATTTTTACTACGCGTTTTAAATTAAAACTGAAGCAGTTCAAAGGTGTAAGTAAAGGTTGTGTTATTGAAAAACTATTATTAAATGTATTGTAGGCTACCGCATATTTGTTAACTTAATTAGAATAAGGGCCGATGACCAGCGGTTAGATCAATAAAAATACTGTGTAATTGAGCTAATATTTATGTAACCTTCAAAACGTTCGTCCTCTGAGTCGGATTTTTCATTATCACATATTTACATTTACTCGAGTAAAATCTAGCGTTATTAAGTAATTAAATACTTAGATGCCAAAAATATTACTGAAAGATCGACGGAGAGTAAGCTTTTGTTGTTAGACACTATTTAGGTTTACTCTGTTTGGTGGACGTAATCATTTTTGTTTTTATATGATGATGCGACTATATGATAAAGGCGTGATGGTGATGGTAAGTGGCCTCTCCCTAACAACGTGACAATGGTGAATATGGTATACACAGCACCACATTATGATCGTCGCCTTGAGATGTAAGGTGTTGAATCTCGTTACTCCAGTATTTTTGCTATCATATATTACTGTTTATATCGGAACAAGTAATGTTAGCATATTATTGTTTGTCGGCTGCAATGGCAGCTGCGAAGGTCCCTACCTAAATGGTCTCCGTAAAGGGAAACCTTCCTCTAGTGAAATTACCGTGGTAACGAAATGTCTAATATCTCATGGCAGCGAACAAAATGAGGAGCTGTGTAAATCATAAGAAAAGAAAGATTATTATGTTTTGTATAATTTTTTGTCATATATTTGTAAGGTATCTTGTGGGTGAAAGACTGTATAATTAGCTTAGGTATTTACTCACTTCATAATGAAGCTTGTTACCCATTTGACAAATAAGCTAGTACCTTAGATTTGTGATGAATTGTACTGTCTACCAGTTCAAGAGACTTCATTGGTACATAACCATGAAGAAATTTATACGTTTGTTATTTATCTAAGCGACTGCTACTGTAAATACTTCGCAGCAGTTTATTTTGTCGAGGCGTTTTAAAGGTCGCAATCCTGTTAAGTGCCTATTGAAATGCTGTCTTGCAACAGAAAATTTATATGCTTTCTGTACTCTAGACCACTCAGTTCTCTGGTCTACTGCTTGTGATTCAATATGAAAGAATGCTTTTAAAACATAATTTCATTGTACAAAGAGAGCGCGGTAAAAGAGCATGATTAATTCCAATAGAATTTTCTTTTGTATTTTTAAATATTTACTACTTATAATTGCAGTACCATATAACACTAAAAATACGGTGAGTAGTTTTTAATGCATTTAAAAGGAAAGAGTAGCAAGAGAGGTTAAGTAAAAAAACCTGAAGATCTTAGTATCATAAGCCACACGGAATAAACTTTACATACTTGAAGATGAAGAAAGATAAATAACATGAGATGTTTTATTTAACATAAGTGAATTATGCTATTATGCCCTATTCATCTAATGTTTTAGAAAGTTAAAAAGTAAACGTTTCTTTTCTGTAATAAATTTTTAAATAAAGTGATTTTCAATATCTACTTTACGGAATTGCAACTTTAAATGAACGGATGTTTAAAGAGCTTTTCAAACAAATTCAACAGAAGTTAACTAGGTGTAGTAGAGATGTGGAAGAATTCACGTGATTTGTTATAAAAGTGAAATCCTTTTAACAACGCATTACATTAAATTTATTTTCTTTAATGTCACAAAATACACCAAGCAAAGTCGCATTGAAGTCATTGTGTATACATGAATAATTTTACTCGATCTTTTTTAGCTGCGTTTGTTTGTCTATCATTGGTGACTAATCTAGAATTCTATTTTAACGCTCATAGTTTTCAATATTTAACAAGCGAGAGAATGCTGTGAATATCTAATAAGACACCTCTTACGATAACTTTACATGAAGATTTCGACGATGTAAATATATTCACGTCAGGTGTTCAGTTTTAACTTTACTTTAATAATATATTACAATGACCTGATATAAAGAAGGTGATTTTTAAAACAACCTCTCTTGTTTTAAATTAGTATGCCAAAATAAGTAGACATGGCCCGGGGCCAGATTTCGGCTCAAGCGGCAATCGGTATAAGTTCTATTAAATTATAAATGATGACAACGGCGGCTTGAGATTTCATGTTGAATGAAAGTGTTCAAAATTATGGTTAGTAAAACAAATTCTTTGTTTGTACACATCATTGTCCTGACATCATAAATAACATGTTTTTATACAATCCCAAATTCTATTTATTTAAATATGAATATATCCTTCTTGGTTCATTAGCAATTGTGCCCTATATCCTTTACATATTTCTTACTTATCATACCTACAGAATACATAATCTATTCTCTTTTGCTTATAGTTATCTACGGTTTGTATATACTGTTTATTCGAATTTATTCTGTATAACTCTATTTGTTACATTTCAATATTTTATTACAAAATTTTTATAAAACGGCTGTGATTGTGTAATGTATAAATAGCTTTACTCGGAAAAACGTAATTTTGTATAAATTTGATTCATTATGTTTATTTGTTTGTGGTCATATACACGAATGTTATACCATGAACAATTCAAAATGAATATAAACTAGTGTCTGTGTATTTTAAATTAGCAATAATTTTGTATTAAATTTACTATTGAACTTAAACAGAGTGTACATAAGTAATACATTGACACATTCAAACAAGAGCAGTTAGAGTGCAATGGAAGCTTGGAGAGGTGGCTAATGCAAAGGCAATACAGTGGAAGGGAGAGAGCAGACAGATGGTTAATACAAAGACAAAGAAGTGGAAGTGAGAGGGCAGAGAGACGGCCCAATGGAGGCGCAGTTACATGCTCACGCGCTTATAAATAGCACTATATGTTGTCATATCAACCTTATTATAAACTATGTAGTACAATACCAATAAGGCGTATTGTAATGTCTCAGTATTTAGTTTATAAAGACATGTATTAGGATATAAATAACGATAACTGTGATTTAAATTACGATTATTAAAAGACAAAAACATATTAATGACAGTTGTTCAGTGTTTACAGTAAAAAGTAATTCCTTCATTAGTGAAGGAACTACTCTACAATACAATCGAATCTAGATTGGATTAAGGGAAGATGTATCTAGAATTTTATTATAGTTTTTTTTTGGTTTTTGATAACGAAATATTGGGACTATAATTTAAAAAAAACTCTTAACCGGTTTTAGAAAGATTAAATAGTGCAAAAGTATGTCACCATGAACGAAAATTCCTTTACGGTGTAAGGAACGGCAACTTGTTGATAAATCGAAATGGTTCATTGCCGCCGATCTCCCCGGAATAGTATTTCACTTTTCAATTTGCTCTCAAGTGCAGTAATTGGTTTTACAGCTTCTGGCTTTTCGCAAAAAGGCCCGTATAGGTATTGCTCTTCGCAAGAGAGTGCTACTACATCCACCTCGCTTAAATCCAATAAAAAAAAATCCAAAAACGCTTTTATACCTCTTCCTAGTTAATAAGTAATTTTATCCACAGTTCCTATCCTTTATTCATAATGTTTATAAAAGTTTTAGTTATTTAAAACCCACATTGCCATTTCATCATCATCTAAATATCAATGTCCACTGTTGGACATAGGTCTGTCTTTCACAAAACACACATTGTCACTTAATTAATTTTAAAAACTCATTAATATATATTTTATCAAATGCAAACAACGCGTTTGCGCCCATACTTCTCTTATGAGAGCTTAGCGTGCCACGCGGCAAAGGCCCTACGTTGTCCCTGCCGTCGAACCGCCATGAGTACTTCGTTTGGCTCACAACGACCACTCTGGCGGATGGTACGAATCCGGTCGTACACTCTCGCATCCATATCCGCCTAGATATTCAAAGATGGAAAGCGAGCCTATACTGTCGCCGCCTCGTATGATATCGTACGGTATCCTCGTATGATTCGTATGGCCATTCTTTGCTGGGCGCTGTAGATTTTAGTTCTACAGCGACGGATGGCTAGCCTTTTAGTCCGTACAGGCGCGCCATATCAAGCTATTGATTGTATTACCCCTGCATAGAGGTGACGAACTTCAAACACCAGCGGCGCGTTAGATTCTCTGGTCTGGTATCCGCGGATCGCCTTCGTCGCGATGACCCTCTGCGGACGACGCAGGAGGGTCTTGTTGTCGCGACTGAGGGTGTCCACCCAGACCGCTGCCCCGTACACGGCCATACTCCGGATTACTCCGAAGTACAGCCTGCGGCAGACGGCGTTCGGGCCGCCCAGGTTGAACAGCAGCCGACTCGGCGCGGCGGCGGCTCCAATCACCCTCGGAGCCAGCCCTCGAAGTGGGCCTTGAAGGCATACTTCCCGTCTAGATTGAGACCCAGATACCTTATCTGGGTCCCCACCGGGACCAACGTTCCCTCCCGGACCGCCCGAGTTCCTGGAGGGGGTATCCCCCGAGGCAAATGGAACAAAAGGGCTTCGTTTTTGGGGAGGGCTACCTTAAGACATCCGACCCCTGTGGAACCCCGCATGCGACGCGATGGCGCCTCAGACCGCCAATTCCTCCCCCCAGGACTATAACGTCATGGTCCTGGAGGTAGTCGGCCAACAGCCTCCGCAGATACAGGGGCATCCCGTAACACCGGAGCGCCTCCTGTATTGTTCCGTGCTGAAGGCTATTGAATGCGTTGGCTATATCCAAAGAGACAGCCAACGCCTTTTTCCCCTCCCCACCGACCGCTTCCTGCGTCCACATCTTGAGTCAGAGCGGGGCGTCTATAGTGGACCGCTCCGCCCTGAACCCATACTGGGCCTCCGACAAGTTAGGCCCAAAACTCACGGGACCTAAGCCAACATTAACTGCTCGTGGTGCACCCTACTGAACAGACGAGGCTGTCTTCCCACGACACCGCATTAGTCCAGTGTGGTGGGAGATTGCCCAAATCCCTCTATTATTGGGGAAGGCCTATATCTAGCAGTAGATGTCTATCGGCTGATGATGTGAAATGATATTAATAATAATATTTAGTGTAATTCAGGGCTTATGTTAGAATATGCTGTAATAATTGGAAATGTTAACTGCACCGAACAAAGTCAGTCAGGCTAGCATAGATTCGAACATTTGCTATTAGTATATAGTAAACAAGTCATACATGAATCGTAATAATCTTCTATTTATTAGAAATCTTATAATTTCTTTTCATTCCTTATAAAGTTCTGTTTTTCTTAAAATTTTCACATTATTTTCCTTCGATTTATATAAATGTATTGTTAACACTTGAAACCGGATGTCCTGTGAAGCATTATTGTACTGTAATTTTTTTTAAGGAAATGGTAAATAAATATAGATTGTAGTTTATTTTGTTGAGAAACTATTGTTATGATATACAGTAAACGACGAGTACAAGGTAAATTAGGTTTTTTTTAGGGAATCGAATGAGTTTGTTAACGAGAAGCTTCACTAATTGTAAAACAATGCACACCAGCTATCAAAATAAATAACTTACGAATATCATAGACCTGATTTCGTTTACTTCTAATATATTTCAAAGAACTTAAAATTAATATAAAGAAATGATATTTCAATATAAAAGTACATTTTGGACACATGTCATTTTATAGTTGTTAAAGATCTATTTAGATCATAATAGAAACGAAATGTTCTTGTTAATACATTGTGTATTAGTTTCAGAGGAACAATAGCTTAGGATTAGTTTACTTAGCAAAATACATTAGCATCGAGTATCCAACCCGTACAAGTTAACTTGATAGTTGAAAGTTTACTGCAAGAGCTTTAATGCAGTCTTGTGAAGTTTAGATTTTTATCGATTATCTTTTTTTTATTTTATTTCCTTTTATACGTTTGGTGTTTTAAAAAACAGGTAGAATTAATTTTCGGACAATATTAACATATATATTTTCTTATTTAAAGTTGGTCTATGGATATAAAGATAACTAAGTCCGGTATTCCTCTATGAGCCAGGAAAGAGAAGATTCGTGGCAGAAGCTCACTGATATTACCCAGCGGATAAGTAACCTGAAAATTGTCTGGTCATAAAGCGCAATGACGGACAGCTTGTGGCCCAGAAAGATCTTGGAATAAAGCCGCAAGCTGTGCTCAAAACAATCGACCGCTAGGTGTACCGAAGATCTGGTGAATATCACAGGACGTCATTGGATGCAGATGCAGAAGTCGGTCTGTAATAAATACACAAACCGTCTTGGTATATGTTTATATTACAAAAATTCAACAAAGAAAATCTTGTTATTTAATATTAGAATTTCTCCCCAGGCGATAATATTGCAATATGCTTCACTATTTGTAAGGCTTCTGCAATTTTCTCAATTCTGCAGTTATAATTGCTATTTTCAACAATGGCGACATGATATGATATCGTCATCGACTGTTACCAAGTTAACTGTATCAGTAATTTAAAAGTTATGAGAACACTAACAAACGTAATTTTATCCGATAAAACTAGTAATATATATATATATATATGTGTATATATACATATACATACATAAGGACTATCATTATAATGTGTGAGTAATAATACACTGACCCAGGCTCAAAGAAGATAGTCCTAGCTATAGAACCTTTTTTGTTGCCGGGAAGGAAATCTTCAAAAGATACATTGGTTTCAGAGGAAAGACAGACTCATGCGGGATTTATAGGTATAAATCTATAATTAGTAGGTACTAAAACCCCCCTCGGAATTCTTATCCAGCGCATTAGGAAAAGCCCCGGGAGCCTTGTGGAACACACTGGTGCCCCTGTATACTTTAACCTATTTCGTCACAAGTTAAGCTTTCCTTAGCATCCTTGTGAATTACGGAAAGTGCAGAACCATCGTTCGCATATTGAACGACAAGGGTCTTTTTTTACGCGGGGGAATTCTTTTACGGACCATCCGCTGGTGCCCTGGGTAGGTCCGGAGGTATATGTGGGTCTCGGCCTGGGCGGCCCCATCCACTAAACCTACCGCGAGAGCCATCAGCCGTTATGAAAGGGATGCCCCGGATCTGTCAGCGACAGGGTACCACAATGACCAGCCGATCCTGGCAAAGACCGAACTTCTCCCTCTAAATGGAGACATCTCCGGCTAATTGAGAAGTCCCAACGAAGCTAAAGCGTTGGCGGGGCCCGGTATCCAACCTGACCCGCTTCGGGTTACCGGGGCTGCAAGAGGAGGCGTTGGTGCCGCCTCCGACCCTGACCCCGGCTCGCCGCCTGCTAATGGACGAAGCCCCTGGACTATACTCCCCGACCCGCTCGTCAGCTTTTTTTTTTTTTTTTTTTTTTTTTTTTTTTTGGGGTTTTTTTACGGGGAATTTTTTGGGAGACCTTTTTTGGTTAAAAAAAAATTTTTTTTTTTTTTTTTTTTTTTCTACTAATACGTCAGCTTTCTTGTGGAACACGACTGTCTCACAGAGGGAGGCCACTGCCGTCCAGGACCTGTCACTCGCCAGCATCGCGCAAACGAGGCTCGGGAGCGACAGGTCCACTTCACCGATAGTAGATGCCAGATCGACGCGCTGCATGACCCATCTCGGGCTAACCTCGAGGGTGTGCTGGGCCGAGCACGCATGCCGTCGTCCAGGACACCGTCCGGTATCCGTGGATCGCCCTCGTTGCTATGACCCTCTGCGGATGACGCAGGATGGTCTTGTTGTCGCGACCGAAGGCGTCCGCCCAGACCGGTGCCCCGTACAGGGCCATACTACGGAGTACAGCCCGCGACAGACGGCGCTCGGGCCGCCCACGTTGGGCAGCAGCTGACTCCGCGCCGCTGCGGCTCCGAGCACTCTCGGAGCCAGCCGCTCGAAGTGAGCCTTGAAGGCCCACCTCCCGTTTAGGTTGAGACCCAGATACCTTATCTGGGTCCCAACCGGGACCAGCGTTCCCTCCAAGACCACCCGAGTTCCTGGAGGGGGTCCCCCCCGGGGCCCATGGAACAACAGGGCCTTGGTTTTGGGGAGGGCCACCTCGAGACCGAGGGCACGTATGCGGCTCACCACGACGGTCACACACGCCGTGGCCAGCC
>DWLS01005318.1:0-12840 GCA_018246255.1 Pachliopta kotzebuea | reverse complement strand
ATAGGGAAAGCGCGATCGCGCTGTTTGGGATTCTTCGACAGTGTTTTTTCAATACCGTCTGGGACTCAAACGGTTAAGAGTGAAGAATCAATCTGGCTGAGGACTACCTGTGATTTGTGTATGTTTGATCGTACAGGTTTGCATTCATAAAACTGGATAGGGTTTGTAAATTTTACACAATTTATAGAGTTCAATGACTTTGGAATATAAATAAAAGGTATAATTTCAATCAGTTTATACTATTTAAGGAATAATAGATTATGTTTGTGGATACAGTTAACGTTAATTTCCTATACGAGAATATCTCCAAAAACTTCAAGTCCACCTAAAAGAACCCTTAGCCATATAATCGGGTGTTTTTGTAAAGATTAAATAAAAGCTGTGTTTGTTTTTTCTATTTTACCGGTTCAAAACTCTTTCTAATTTATAAATGAAAGCTTTACCCAAAATCTTATATATGATAATGATTACTTATGCATTCCAAGCGTTAATATTACTAATCAAAAATTTGACTTGATGGAAAACGTGTGTTGAATAAATTTTGTGTTATAAAAGAACCGTCTTTTCGATAACGCCTTAATACTAACTAGACTTAAAAATAACATGAATTGTGGAATATTCTAGATATCAAAAAGTATTCATAAAGACTTTATCTAATTATATTTAAAAGTATAAGAAAAGATGACGTGGCAAACAACGAGCAGGGGGCTCGTCTGCTGTTATCTCAAAACAAAACGGCTCCTTATCTGTAGGTAAGTGCGCAGTTATTCTCACCATTAAGAATTATCAAACAATGGAGACTGATATGATAAAATGAAAGTAGACACCCCAAAAAACCATAAAAATATTTAATTTTAAACGTAGAAAATATTAGAGAAATTTTGTAAACAAGAGTAAAAACAAATATAGTTTTTTAAAATATCTTTTAAGATGTCATAAAGGCGGAGTTTATTTATCGTATAATATATTTAGACTGTTCATCAAAAGGAAATACAAATATTTACATAACATTAAACGTTTCTTGTATGCAGTTAAATATTTAGTCAATGTAGCAGTGCTGCGATTTATGTCATAAACAATATTTAGAATCTTAGTGGTAGCTCAAATAAACTAAACGGTCCAACAAAATTTAGAAACATGTATGATATTAGCAAAAAGAAAAAAAGATGGAATATAGTAAATAATTACGTCAATCTTTTGTATGTCCTGGCAAGAAAACTCGAAGAAAACTATTTTAAATTTATATATGCATTTAAAGTTGAAGAAATGTGGCTTATATTATAATATGAAGAAGATAAAATAGATATTGAAACAACAAAGGCATTGGTCTGAAATCAATTCGAGCGAGTTGTCTCAGCCACTATACAAGGCGTTGAATGGCAAGCGTGACAACACGAAGACGCTCAATGTCATGCGGCCTCGTGCTCTCTGTCCTCATGACCTGGACAAACAGTGCCTTAAGACCGCCTTTGTATCACTTGACACCAGAGACTATTATATATCACTTTCAATTGATGCGAACCAAACAACACTGCCAAGTAAGCCTTAAACACTAACTCCCGACATAAACCAAATGAATTGAATATAACATGGTGAGTACTAAAAATAGTACATTATTTATTCGTAGTTCAGTAGTTTTAAATGCGAATCCGCAATTATTTAAAAAACGGGTTCCTCCTAATATACTTCTTTCGATTCCTTTTAGACGTGTTCTCAATTTCTAGAAATTTAGTATAGTCTAAGATTCAGACCCGTACGTTAGAAATGTAGGTATACACAAGTGAAATATTAGATGTAATGCAATAAGACTGCAGAAGCGCAATAGACATTAAATCAACAATCAAAGAAAAAAGGCAATAGAAATAGCTCAACTCAAATCATAACTATAAAGGTGGTTAGATGATATTAAGGTTGTTTCAGCAACAAATAGGGCAAAAAAGCTAATAAGCAAGAACGGAAACGCCTGAAAGGAGCCTATGTGGCACATAACACGCATATCACTGAATCAGTAAATATATTTATAATAGTACATACATAGTAAAGGTACATATAGATATAGTACAGTATATGTTATAGTACATACATAGATAAATTAAAGAAGTTATGATATTATTTATAGAAAATTATTGAGTTTACAATTTTCTATCGCAATATATTTCGGAGCTTTGATGTACACAATCGATCCTCTGGGTATGTTGTTCTCAAAGATATTTATTGTATCAGAAAGTATTACAAAAGCAAGACCGATTCTGCTTCCCATTGTACCTATTTGTAAAATGGATACAAAATATCTGTAACGTATTGCTTAAGTAGCTATAGATAAAATATCACACACAAATGTCACGATAACAGAAGATCGTCCTAAATTAGTCATCATTAAATTGGATGTTGATGAAGTCAATAGACAGATAAAAGTATACCCGATTCAGTAAAACAGTATGTTCATTTTAAAACAAAAAGTAACTATTTTTTTTTGTTTCGCTTGTTCACTCAAATTTATAACTAACAGTTCCTTTTTCCAAAATCTAAATGTTAGTTCTGAATTAAATAACTTAATTAACTTTTTAATTTATAATATCTTTTGTATTAACTTTTTATTAAGAACACCTAAAATTGGGGTCCAGTAGGCTGACTTAGTGCCTATGAGCAATCTCTGCCAGTCAACCTAAATACGAGATGCAGTAGTAGGTGAAATTTATACATAAACATAAATTTACAGAATCTAATAAATACATTCAATGTATCAATAAATACTTATGAAGATAAGTGTATGTACAAGAACATATATAAATATAGGCTTCAGATAATGGTAGTAGTAGTTTAACACTAAACTAATTTTAATATTATATTCCAAAGAATCTGATCAGTGTTAAAAAGTAATAACAGAGCTAACCGCAATTCATCCGTAGTTATTTGTTTGCAACAATGTTACTACTTCTCTTCTACATTGGTTTCATTTAACTACACGTGTTCTATTAATGCTGACGTTATGTGTGTACGTAAAATATTCTCACAGACGCACAGGGATAATAATGCATGTGGGCAATTTGAACTCGAACAAAATACTTTCTATGCACTTTCCATACCCAGACGAGATCATATTACAATGATATACCTGTGTGAACCTAAACATGAATACTAAAAGGTGACTTTTATAAGAATAAGAAATTTTATAGACAAGTAATAGCGATGTTAAAAACGGTTTTCGATAATTAAACATTCTCTAAATTATTGTAAATAAATAGCAATTGTAATTTTTTTTATGCGCGGGGGAAATTTTCAAAGATTCCTTACTTTTGAAAGGGTGTTATGTGGGATTTATACCCACTAAAACCCTGTCGCTGGTCATCCTCAGCGCATTGCGGACAACCTCGGGATCTCATACGGAATTCACCAGTGCCTCCGTGCACTTTTAAGCACATCCCAGGGAGACCTACCATTTACCCGACATAACGACAAAATACGAGATCACTTCGTATTTGTCCTAATCCCTGGGATCACTTAATGAACAGTGAGCCCTTGCCCTTGAAATCGGAACACAGCCTCAAGGGGTCGCGCGCAATGTGGTGCTGTATATATTTGCACACACATAGAGGTACAAAAAGGCGGACTTAATGCCAAAAGGCATTCTCTCCCAGTCTACCTATACTATCCTAACCACCGCTTCGTTCTTATAGGCAAGCGTATAACTTTCCATCAGGTAAGCGCCTTGCTCATTTCATCGCCCTGTCGAATATATATATCCGTATCTCTCAAGAAAGATTCTATTATAGTATTTACTGTCATTATATCTGTTCCGTTCCTTGGGAGGGACCTCTGTCCAGCAGTGGACTATCGTGAGCATTTAATGTTGATATCTGTTTGCGATTATGCCAAACATAAATTTTTTTGCCAAGACGTGTTTTGATGATAATTCATAACTTGTAAGATGCAAACCTGTTCAGCTTACTAGTAGCACAGTAGTTAATATTCAATAATTGCATTATGAAGCCAAATTTTTTTCTATTCATACAGATTTTTTAAACATCATAAATATTTTATTGCAAAACTCTTTATTATTATATATATACACACAAACTCTACGTACCATACTGTGAAAAGAAAGTCTTATTACCAGAACCTCACTCCCGCCCCGCATTCATCGTGCGAATCCGCGGTGATTATGATACATGTATAACAAGTAGATGGGAGGCAGACAAAGGAAACAATAGGGGCTGATCCCCCCTTCTACCGTGGGCCGCAGGTCTTAAGGGTTGTCTCCTAAACATTTTATATCGGCCAAGGACAGGCTACAGTCTACTTGCGTAACAGAGCGAGAGCTGGCGAAAGCACCGGAGCATGATGGCTGCAGCGGATTAATGCGAACTGTTATGTGTAGCTGTGTCAGCATTTATGTAACCACTCCGCTGAAACGGAGACCGGTCCCAAAACAAATTTAAAAACTAAACGAGTATATGAAAAGCTATTTGAAAATGTTGCGACTTTATGTTATTTTCACTATTTAAATTGTTATGCTGTGATTCAAAATTTCTGTATATTCCTGGTTAATGTTAAAATAACACCAACCGTACATTTATAACAAAATTCTTTATATATGTTTAGCTCCTATTATACAGCGGAATATATATATTATGAAACACTTAACCCAGGAAATTCATTATGATATCCGTGCCTGTCCCTCCTTAGTTATCTTTAAAAGATTGTAAAGTGTTTTTATATCGTCATCTCTAGTTGCCTATTTTATATATTGTGTTTACAACTGTATACATATTGCTGATTTGTATAGTTATATACAGAGCTTTTTTTCCTTTTTATTGTTTCTGTTACTACTACATGATACACCTACCTATACTTATTATAATTGTATATCCTTTGTCAAGGTTTGCGGGAAGAGAGCTTCTCTTTTAAAGGTTTAAACTCGCCTTTATTCCATGCAATATTTTTTTTTATTTGTACGTATTTTTAAGTTTAGATAATGTTCAGAAAATAAAAAAAATTTAGTGATATATATAACTAAGGCATACTATTAATTCAGGTTATAAATAAGGCAGTGTGATGCCAACACCGGCGGTTGCGCATAAGATAAGTGGTAGAGGTAATGTACACAGCCGTGATAGAGAATGATGTACTGCGTAAATATTTGCAAGCTACCTGCGCTCTATGATATAGTTCCGCGTATGGCTAGATAGTGACAAATCTCTTAGAAAATCTATCAGTCGTGATTATTGATTGCTATAGTTGAGTAGATTGTGTCAAGGTAACTGTAATACATACAAAATTTTCATCGCGGAGACTATATAACACTCGATATACATAAGACGATATTTCTCCCTGAGTCTGATCTTTTTGTTTTTGACGCTTAAGTCATATTATTCGTCACTAACAATAAAGCGTGGTAAATACATAAACATTTAAATCAATGTCACAATTACATATTTTCAATAGTTTTAAATTTTTGGTATGGTTTTTGTGCTTAAATTTACAACATTCGCAACTAAAAATCGCAGAATTGTGAGAGGCAAAAAATATTATTAGAAGCTTTACGAGATCAAATTGCAGTGTAGTTAATTTGTATTTACATATTGCAAGACGGATCTAGAGATAAATTGGATTTTCGCTAAATGAGGCATACGCTTACCGTCTGCTTTGCCCACGCCTTTTCTAAAATGTAATAACCCAACAGTTGATTTAAATATACACCTAAGTTAAATAAAATAAACTTATGAGCATAATTCCAATTTTTATTTAAATTTCATAATTTTAAACATGCATTATCACGCAAATTCAATCTAGATGACAAATCGTACTGACCTAATTTACATTACGTTGCAATGGCAAACCTTTTATCAATATTTATTGTCAACTTTGTGTTAACCCTTAAGTAAACAACAATAGGAGCATTAATGTACTCGAAGACCATTATATGTAATCATCTTGATGGTTTCATTGTCGCGATATTTGTCGATGAAGTTTCGGTAATAAAAATTTGTAAAAGCCTAATTTAATACACCCAGCATTGATATATATGCAATATTTTCTTAGATGTTTTAAACTTAACTGATTTTCTGCATCCGGAAGACGGAGAAGAAAGTGGATTCACGACATAAGCGAGTGGACAGATTTTGAGTATTCTTCATTAAAAAGAATGGCAGATCGACATACTTTTCTCCAACTCACCGCCCAATTTCATTTTGATGATGGCACTCAATGATGATGATGATGATATTCTACATAGAGTTGGCATTTCTAACGTTTTTTTTATTATAAAAGTTGCATTGTCGCTGTGGTGAACAGAAGCTGTATATAAAACATGCAAATAGAAATGTACACAGACGACAGTTGTCTCCATTGGTACCTGGAAAAATTTATATTATACAAGTTGTAATACTCACTGCCAGTGGAAAGGCCCGGTAATTCCTTCTCGCAGGCGGTCTTTGAGAGAACGTTGCCTTGAAGGTCCCGGGCCGGGGGGCAAAGTGCCCGCGCCAGCCGGGACCGCGGGTGCGCGTGCCGGAGACGACATGGTGGTTTTTACCCGGAGCACTAACAGTCACGCACCGACACTAACATCACACCACTGCACCGCCAGTCACCACTGTAAACGTGCGCTGCAACACAACAAAAGCAAGCGAAGCCGTGTAAAAAAAACAGTAAGCACTGCATGTACCACCACACAGACAGACAGCTATTATACACTACACCGGGCGCAAAATAAATATTATGAAACGACATTCAATCTATTGATAGATGAGAGGTGAAAGAAAATTGGGAATATGTATGGAGTATACCATAACTAAAAATAAAAAAAAATAAACAATGAAGCATAAACTTTAAAATTATTCAGCGCCTGTAATGTTAAAATAGCAAATGTTTGTCGAACCATATTTGCTGATTCTGCGCACGCAGAAACTGCGTAAAAATATTTACATAACTTTTTTAAATTTCTGGATTATAAGAATTAATTGCTTTAATACAACAAATAACTCAACAGAATGTCGTATGACACACGTCAACGGCAATTGAAAGTATAAAATCAGTGTTGCGCGGACAAAAAACACATAAAACATCGTTATTCTTATCGTGATTTTTATGCGGTCGTGATTTCTCTATAATTTCAAAACTTTCATTCGTTGTTATCATACAAACAGAGCTGCCGGCACAACTTATCGCATGGTACGATGACCAATTCTCCACTTATCGGAAACGCAGTCCTGAGAGACACGGTTTTATAACTCAATACAATTTAAATATTTACCAACATATTATGTACATAAATACATAAAAAAAACCATAAAAAGAACTATATCTTCATTGGTAATCAATAACTTTAGAAACATATTTTTAATATTCGATCTTGCAGCAAACCACAAGAAATTTAATTTGTATTAGCTAAATGCTGTTTTCTATGTTATAGTAAAACGAACTTGCATAAAATTATACTAAAAGAAAGATTCTAGATTTTAAAAAAGTCGTCACATAATACCCGGAGAAAGGTATATAAATCAGGGTAAAGGATATATATCAAAAAAGGGTATAAGTATATAGTATTAACATATTTAATATGGTATCACGTAAATTTTAATGAAGATCTGTGTGTCTATAAGAGAGACATGTTATTTTTAATTCATAAAATATGTCCTAATATACTCTCAGATGTAACTGAAAAAACTTAAATTTTATATTTCTTAAAATTATTATTAAAAATGTATAGATTAGTTTTCAGTTTTTAGATCACGACACATTGATTTATTTTTAATGTTAAAATAGTGAAAAGATTTACGTGGATATAACTAATAAATAGACCATAACATATTTATATCCATAATAAAAGTCCATCATCTATGGATACCATCGCAACACTTAGTCCTGTTACTAAATAGTATTGTGTAAACATAGCTAGTGAAATTAAAATAACTTAATATTGTGCTTCCAAACGATGAGAACAATGTGCTGCAATTTATACGATCTCAACTAGCTCCGCATTGTTATGGGTAGGGGTGTCACTTGTAATCAGGTGACTTTCCTGTTAATCTCGTCGTTACGACGAATAAAAAGATCTTGATTAGGAATTACTTTCTAACAAAAAGAGATCTCTTCCTCGCGTAAAACAATATTATGCGTTAATTATATAGATACTGTTAAAAATTAATGTTTATGTGTAGTATATACAATATAAATATATCCATATGACAGAACTTTAGCTACGTAATTACATATCGGATGTACTGGTGTGCTTAGATAGAAGATATATCGGATATATTCCTTTACTGTGGTTATTGTGTGTGATATTGCCGACCGCAACCACAGGTATACACACTGCGATAACTCTAAATTAAAATACATCCGTCATTTCAAATCTATTAATATATTATGCGAGTTCAAATTACATCTTACTTTGTTTGTTATTAACTAGTTTACATTTATATAGTATTTAAATTAAGGTTTTCACTGCCTCCAATTCTTTCTCAAATGACACTCGAACTAGATACAAATATTTGTTGATTATTTTAAATAATGCACTAAAACTTTAACACTATGATAAAATTCAATATTAAATTAACAAAATGTGACCATACAAATCACTTTGATTATTTTGTGAAAAATTTCTACAAGTCTAACTTCAAAGTACAGTACTCTTATCAACAAAAAATAATTATTTAAAACGGTGAAAATCATCAAAAAACCAAAGTAACAAACATAAATCTTTATTACTTTGGTCGAAGATGGAGGTTTTCCTGGCAAAAAAATGTCAGTTTAGTTCCTGATGCAGAATATAATGATCCTCTTTTATACTACTATTCCCAAAATCAAAATCTTCGTAACTATATCCAATCTCTAGCAGTAAATGAAAAACCTCTCATCTAAAAGCGAAACCTTCTTGTCTTTGGTTAAAAAGTCATATTTTTTTTTCATTGTTTTCATTTTGAGAAAGAACTCTATGTATATTTCGTCTATTTTGTAATATTTTTTTAGATATATTGCTTTATAATATACATTGAGTAAAATACACGATGATATTTTAAAAGAAACTACACAATAAATACGAACCGAACACATGGTATCTGAAATCATTGATTGAAATTATCTTAAATCATTCTATCATCTGATTATTTAATAATATGTATGTGTAATGCTGTTAGTCGTTTGACCGACTGAAACAGCGCATTCGTCACTGGGCTCAAGGGCTCCAATCGGCAGCCTAATACTAGTATATAGATCAGTAAAACCTACTTTATTTTTATAGGAAATATTATGTTTATAACCACTTTTGATAGAGGCAGCATCAAACGGCAGAAATACATCATATTCAGATATTTATTCGGATGAGGAAATGAGCTCATGGTTTTAGCGATATTTATCGTAATACTCGATTTATCTACTTTATATCAGTTATCATACGTTCTTATTACCTACATATCTCATTTAAAAACACACAAACAAATAATGCATAGATAAACTGCTTAGAATTTTAATTGAATCACTAGAATGTGTTCATCGTCATCATTTCTGTTTCGTCATGCACTGCTTTATTTTATACCACTAAGGTGGCAAATAGGCATAGGGCCTGCCTGATATTATTATCAGCTGCTTATGCAGTTACCGTATCCTATAGACAACACAATTGCAGCACCAGAGGCACCACTGGAGTGATGCCGACCTCGGAAGACCGAAGAACTGCTGTACATATGTAGGTCTCCCTAATCGATCACAATATTGGATTGAAAAATGATATAATTTTTACAATATTTATCAACACGAATAAAGATGATAATGAATCAGGGAAAACCGTCATAGACAAAATTGTTTACTTGTGTACTATGTGAATAAAAATCAACATTCAATGCACAATATTAAAACATTAACTATGTATATAACAACAACTATCAACTTATTAAAGTAATCTTCTTACACGCGTGCGTAATATTGATATGATTTGAATATTGCTGATAGGAAAATGTAAGAAAGCTTAGTTTACGTATTGTAATAAGTATACATTTTTATTGTATTCACGAATTTTTAAAAAAGAATCAAGCATCTTTTTATTTCGTTTTTCTTTTACTTGTTTATTACAATTTGAATAAACTTCTATTATAAACTTAGGAGTAGACATATTATATCAAGAATTATTAAAATATGAAGGGGTACTGCTTGTAGTACTAAGAGAGTTTTGACTATGGGATAGTAACGATATAATTTTGGTAAGTTACATGCTATAGCCGAATGCACACCCTGGTAGCTCAGTTTGTAAAGCAGTCATACCCATTCAAAGTCGAGGAGGTGAGAGGGCGATCCCCAATGAACTTGAGTTTTTGGTAATGGAAACAAAAAACGATGAACAGCATTCGTAGACATGTGATGCCAGCCTTGTCTTTATATCCTTGTGAGAGAAACTCCCGTATCCCGGTATGATAGGTACATTGAAATGGCTAATGACTTGACATTACATGACCTCTATAAATTATGTCGTTGCTAATTATTTGTAAAGTTGGAGACGTGCCGTTGAATTAATATCACGGCAACGTGCGAAAAATAAATTATGCGTATTATCCTCAGTGACAACGGCGGTACTAACGGTGATGTTTAACGCTGAGCTGTACATACATAATTACACCACACAGTACTCCAACAGCCGGAGTTATATTCAAATTATGTCGATACCTGACGACTCTAAAATCAGAGATAATTGTTTAAAACAAAACATATTAGTAGATTATTCTAAATGTTTTGGACAAAAATCCTAGATGCGACTTATTTTAAGCAATTCTATTCGTCGTACGATTGACAAATAAAAGAAATTGCATTTATAGTTTTCTGAGAAAAATGTAAGCATTAAAGGCAAAAGATGCGTTGGACGCCGAAACAATCCTGGCTTCGTAACATTAGATAGTAGACCAATATCACCAATATAAAGCAACTGTTCCATGTCGCTTAAAATTGGCAGAAATTCTCAAACTTGACAGCCAACCTCCAGTAATGGAGAGGTACTTTAAGAAGGAGAAAGAAAATATAGAATCTCAAACGATATGTTCCAAGTAAATTTAATTTTTCAAAACATCTACAAAAGTTCTCGTAACCTCTCGATAAAGAATAGAAATAGAATACACAATATACAGAATGCAACATGACCCCTGACACTTACGATGAAACACCTCGTTATACACAATTGAATCGTCGGTTTTCATGACGCATACGAGAGCAACACCGAGCTGTTATTTAAGCTGATATCCTGTAGGTGTAATCCTTATTTGGCAGACCACGCTTACCACATCATATTGTAATGGAATATATAAAATTTTATATTAAATACAGCGGAGCCATTATCTAATTTTTCGAAATAATGTACGGGACTAAGCACAACAAGTCATTAAAGAAAATATTTTTGGGTCATAGTCGCAATTTTGAGTCAAGTAACATAATTAAATCATCACCATTATTATCCACATGTTGGTATCCCATATGTGTTATATCCAATAAAATTGTGTTTATCGAAGAAAATAATGTTTCATAATGAGTAATTTATTTGAAAAAAATACAAATATAAAAAGGTAGTATGAAGTGTACCAAACAATTCCCTGAACGTGGAATATTAGAGAAGCAGTTCGTTATACATTCCGGACTGACAAGTAAGACATCTGACATATTCACAGGGCCGTCAACTTTATTATTCAAACGGCGGTTAAGCCAAAAAATTGATATTCAGAACCCTTCGAATAGAATAATCAAAAAAAAAGACCAAAACAATTGTTTTAACTTATTTTGATTAATTTCCGAATATTACTTATTTAACTAAACTTAATTCTGCAGATTTAAAGGCCTTTGTTATAAAGCTGGTATTCCTTAATAACTATTGAAGTGTGTACATCTGTCACCTTACACCTCCCGTGATTTAGTGTGCTATAAACCATTAAATAAGCCCATGTTATAAATTATTAAATTAATGGTTTGGAGCCCCATTAAAACGATATGGAGTAGACTCTTAGTACATTTAAAAAGGCTTTTCTAAACATGAAATATGAACAAACAATATTCTATTATAGCTATATAAATGACGCTACTAGGCCGCTGAGATTAATTAGTAACGAAGCCATAAATTTGCATAATGCGTGACCTAGTTAATAATAATGGAATTTCGTACACATAATACATACTCAAGTCGGGAGAATATCAACGTAATATTTTTCCTAACAAGGCATCAAAAAATGTATCTATTTGCACAAATCAGAAAAGATTCATTAAAGTTTTTAAGCATCTCTTAAACGGATTATATCGGTTAATATTATAATTACAGCCAGATTCCACAACTTCACTGTCATCATCAAAATCAGAGGAGCGGAAAGTTGATCAAACGATTAAAAGCATTGAACGTCATCAGAGAAAAGTACGAGAATGTCAATATTAATTTTTAAATTTAACAACAATTAAAAGCATCTTTACCTATAATTATTTTTGTTTGAGAAAGCATGCTTTTATAATACTCGAACATCACACATTTAGAAAATCATTAAATAATGCATCATATAAAGGTATTGGATTCATAAACTTTAAATAAGATCTATTTGAAAGATGGGAAGAAACTCGTTTCGGATACATCGAGTTGCTTGGTATAAACGGCAGGCAGCGGCAACAGCTATCGATCCGCCCTAGCACTCCCCTGCCTCCGCCCTACCCCGCTCAACCCCCTCCACCAACCCCGAGCCTTACGTAAGTCCAGCTGATCACACCCACCCAGTAACCTTGACAACGATCACTGTGCACACTCCCAGGCGAAGTCGGCAAACATTAAATAAACAAAGCAATCTCTACAATCATAGCTCGCTATGTATATATATATATATATAT
>DWLS01005317.1:0-12842 GCA_018246255.1 Pachliopta kotzebuea | reverse complement strand
CATTTATATATATATACATTAATCATTAATTAAAAAATTAATAACAAAATTTCAAATCTAAGTTATCGCCTACTTTAAATACAACGCTGATACATATCTACTATATGATTGTTGAATATAAACTGTTAATACAAATCAATAATGATTCATAATAAATTACCGGGGTAATAAGACTTAACATCTTACGTTTCAAGGCGACTAGCACAATTTGGTGCTGTGTATATCTTAACCAACGCTACGTTTTATGAGTAAGAGTATGAACCATCATATGAACGCCTTGCTCGTCTCATCGCTTTGTTGAATATAAAAAAAAAAACTTAATCTATATATCCATGATATAATATGGGTTATTAACTAAGGAAATATACCAATGTACCATAATTACACCATAAACCCGATGCTGGTTATGAAGAGGAAGTACGTCGCACAATTGACGTTAAGTGATACTTCCTGTAGTTAATGTATTACATGTTTGTGTTCATCTTGGTATTTGAACTGTACTGATGGTAGGTCTATGTTACCGCAGCTCCTATTGCAGCCTACAAATAGTAATATGTATGATTACTGTATTAAGATTTGAAGGGTTGAGGTCTTGATAACATAGTGGTTTGATCGCCGGGTTTCCACTCTAAAGGTACAAGGTCAAAATCCGACCTACACCAATAAATTGTTCAATTTATATGCAGTTAGTATAATACCAATATCACGTGATCTGACGGTGAAGGAGAAGATCGTGAGGAAACCTACATATCTATGTGATGACTATTCATCGGACTGCTATGTGGAATGGAGAAGGCAATGCCAACACCACTACATTATAACTGACAAAGTCGTCGTGTGGTTCACTGCACATGATGATCATACTCAGGTATGAGGAAATACCGACTTAGAAGGAGTGTTAGTGAAATTACTGGGGTAACGAGACTTAACACATTACGTCTATATACGACGAGCGCAATGTAGTGCTGTGTATACTATCTTAACCAGCGTTATATTGTCATTATCAGCGAAGTCCTCATTTCTGCTGCTAAGCTGTAATGTACAAACACTAGAGCATAACAATAACAGTATGTTGTGTAATATTCTTAACTGAAACCGTGATAATCTAGTGGTTTGAACGCCTGCCTTCCACTCTGGAGGTACCGGGTTAGAATCCTACATCAATGAACTTTTTCCACCTTCACTATGCTTATGTCTAATTACCCGTCAATTTTATTTTCTGAAGACCTTCTTACACGTTTTTTTTTCATTACGATATTAGCTATGATATAAAAATACGTTCTGAAACACTTGTCACAGCTTTCACTTTTTAAAATGACAAAAATTGGTTTGTAAACTTTTCGCAACAATATGCATTTAAGGCGTTGATATAAACCTTTAAAAAAAGTATATTTATAACATATATATCACTGAATAAGTGAGGTATGTAAAATGTTCATGTAGACTGAAAGCTTGGTATAAGATATAAAGTGTATACTCGGCCGCAGCAATTTTCCCGGAAGTAAAGGAAGCGGGCTTCCCCGTGGACACCTTTAAAGGGACCCATCGACATTTATGGGGGACACTTCAACCCCCTGTTTAGTGCACTCGCCCTCTGTAATATACTTGTACAGAAGAATAAAAATACTTAACTGTCTTATGAATATACTAGCACGTCTTATTTTAAAGCAGATTTAAATACCTCCATTCATTTCAGCAGTTTCTTGTAGTTATATACAGCTCTCTTCAAATGGAATGTAATGAAAGACAGGAATATTTAAAGTATTTTTATATGACAAAACGAAGAAAGGAGCAGAACTTATACCTAGTGGTATAAGCCTATACTTTGTACTAGGAGACTGCTTTCGAAAAGTAAGACAGTCGATAGTACTAATGACACCTTTGATAGTAGCATTATTTACGCTTCATCATGTTAGTACACCTAAATGAAACGACAGTTTCATAAAAATACATTACTAAAAAAACCAGCAATGAAACACACAAAGCCGACAGGTAGCGACCGCACAAATCTACCTCGAGATGTGTTTAGTTTCAATTTGAACCTTATTCCATAGGGATACGGTCCCGCCACTGCCGTGCGGTCATTGACCCCGAGCATCAGCTGTATTTTATTTTGTGTTTCATTGCTGGTTTTTTGTTTTAGTAAAGTAATGTATTCTTTATTAAACGATCGTTTTATTTAGCTGTACTAACATGATAGAGCGTAAATAATGCTAAGAAAACGTTTCAAAAAATATTTTTTTTAATCATAATTCACACCATCAAATGTGTCATCAGTACTATCGTCTGTCTTCGTTTTAGGAAGCGGTCTACTAATACACAGTATAACAATGTAATACTAGTTAACACAGCATCAATTAACAAGCCTCGTTACCCCAGTAATTTCAATAATACTTTTTTATCAGCCGATAAACGTTTACTACTGGACATGAGCTTTCCTCAATAGTGATGGGATTTAGGCAATCTCTTAACACGCTGGCCCAACGTCGGTTGTTTGCACCAGATACAGCGGCTTTCAAACTGAAACGTAGTAACATTTGAACACTACTGTTTGTGATTTTAGGAACTGCTGTGGTAATTACCTTTTTTAGTCGCGAGGGAAATTTTCAAAATATATCCTGCTTCTGACGGAAGTCAGGGTTATGTGGGATTTATACCAACTAAAACCCTATTGGTGGTCATCCTCAGAGTATTGTCGAAGGCCCTGGGATCTGTGGAACTCACCAGTGTCTTCCTGCATTGCTGAACAAATCCCGAGGAGAGCTGTTACCATCCCTAGCACCAACAGTACGACAAAATATGATACTACTTCGTACTTAGACTCATTTTATAGACAGTGAGGGTTATACACTCAATACATATTTAGACGGTCTTAAAAAACAGAGAGCTTTCATTTATATTAAAAATATGTAAATTAAGTTAGAGGTTGATTTATTAAACAAATGTGATGGTAAATGCTTTAGATATCTCGCGTAACGTTCACGTAGAGTATGGTAAATGCCGATTGATACAGCCAGGGCGCCTAACTAGAATCTAGGTCTGAATTTAAAGTGCCCGCCTTGCCATATCAGGACGGCTGAGCCGTTAATGGAGCCTCGTTTAGGTACAATTCGAGCTCGGCAGTCGGACCTAACCGGTCTGACGGACTTACTTAGAATACATTAGCCTGTTACGAATTTACTTAGCCGTGATGTTCTGTTCACTTGTCTGTATGGCTCGTTTTAAATTTTGTTTAAATTCTATTTGAAATTTTTATCAGCTCGAAATGATGATAGGTCTCTTACCGACGAATAGTAATGTGGAGACATTACTGTGTACCAGTTTGATCGCTGTTATAGCTAGTTAAGTTACTAGAGTAACAAACGTATAACCTTTTACGGCTACGAAAAATTTGGTGTTGTTTACTATACAGTGTATATCTTAACCAGCGCTGCGTTGTTATAGGCGAGCGTATCACTTACAATCAGGTGAACGCTTTAATATCGTCGCTTCATAAAATAAATTAGTATATGAGATTAAAAAAAAATTTTTTTTTTTTAGTTAAATAGCCATAATTCGATAATGGAGTAGTGTTGCCATTGCTTTACGCTTGACCATAACATGCCGCTGGATATAATGGTATATATCACATTGTACTCGTCGCTTTGAGATGTAATTTGTTAGTCTCATTACCACTGTTATTTCTCTAGCATATTCTTCTTCTAAGTAGTACTCCTTCATAACCACACGAGTTCCTTATCAGTTATAATGTAGTGGTGTTGGCATTGCCTTCTCCGTTCCACATAGCAGTCCGATGAATGGTCATTACATAGATATGAAAGTTTCCTCACGATGTTCTCCTTCACCGTTATAGCGACTATTAACTGAACATAAATTGAACAATCCATTGGTGCAGGCATTCGAACCCGATACCTTCGGAGTGGAAGGTCAGTGTTCAAACAACTAGGCCATCACTTCACTGTGTTCCAGTTTGAAGGGTACTATATGCTAGTTAGAGCCATTGAATTTAAACTGCACAAGATCGTATTTTGTGGAGTACATTACAAGAGACTTATATCCAGAAGTGGACGTCCATCGGTTGAAATGATGATGATGTATGCTTATCAAATTACTGGGTTAACGAGACAACACTTTACGTCTTAAGGCGACGAGCGCAATGTGAGCTAAGCTTGTGTTTTCGAATAGAAAAGCATTTGAAATCATATTTTTTTTTAATATATCTTCATTGTATGATAGTTAAATGTATTAAGCAGAGAATTCATACAAATATATCTCTGATGGATTACCATAAATGCTCTGATGCGACCCTCGCGTTGGAGAGAATGTTATCTGTAAGACAGGGTCCTTTGTGCATTGCTCGTATCCTTCACAATGCAGCCACGATTAAACACATTACCATATTGAGTGGCCCTTTCCTGGCCTGGCAAGATAATCCTATCAGCATATGGTACAGTCTCATGCAGTTATAAAAATGTATAGACTCATCGTATTTTTTTTAATCTAAAGATTACATATTGATTAAGACGTTTACATTAACCTTTAAAGTCTTATATGTAGATGTGTCATCTATCAAGCGATAGTATATAAAGCCGTTGTATTCAGATTTAAATACAATTTTTTTATTTACAGGTAATCACACAACACTTATCATAAGGAATAGAAGAAATTCACAAAACAGGTGATGAATTAAATTCATATAAAAATAAACTTAATGTCTTATTGAGGTATATAATCTAATGTACCCACAAGTTTGTTTACATAGAATATCACTTTTTTTATTATGAGTTAAATTTTAATATATTTGAAAACTGTAATAAGAAAGGTTCAAAATTTAACCGGGGATCGTTAAAAAAAGGTTTACAGTAGATTGTGCTTGGTAAGCGATATACATAAAGACGACGCCAGGTGCGAGGCGCAACATCTGCCGCTAACTAGGGTTCGATTCCTCGTATTGTTATCTATACATTGTAAGTGTGTAGTATACAGTTACATTCTGAGTATACTTGCACATATATTTCACATGAATATCAACCGGTTAAATATACAAATAATACATCGTTGATAATAATTCCCAACAAGACTAACGCATGAAAAAGATAAACACAAGTTACATTATTTTCTATGGTACCTTATTGATAGAAATCCAGGTCTTATAGACTTGATTAAGTCTAGATAGCTTTGATGATTAAATCCAAGTTACATGAAAATGATAATTTTGACCGTTTGTGTTTTTTGGGTTAACGTTTACTGGAATTTATTCAGTAGCATCGATCAGTGCTTTAGTACACCATAATTGTTTACTCAAGGACTTTTTAATCAATTTCAATGATAGGCAGATTTTTTTTTGGGGTAATTCTACAAAAGATATCCTGCTTTTGGAGGTAGTTAGGGTTATGACGGACGCACTAAAGCTTCTTGGTGCTTTGACGAAGACTGGGATCTAACTAAATAATATTCATACCAGCCAAAGGCTTTATGCTTCCGCATAGCGCTCATCCCCTCTCACCCCTGCCCCGTATACTTTATACTCACTTTAACCGGGTCACTTGAGCACAATGCTATTGTTTTGTTTGCATTCGTAACGGTTATGAAATGTTTCGTATAGGAGCGGGTAGAGGACGGGGAGTAGGAGGGGACGCTAGTCCGCCGAGGTTTCATTGTTATAATTGTTTAGTATGGATTGATTTTATTATGTATCTCACGGCAACGATTGCTTCTAATATAAAACTCCAGATCATTATCATGTACTTTAACCACTACTATACTGGTGGTAGGTCTCTTTAGCCGGGGACCGTCGTCGAAAAAGTCGGTAGGTACGATATTCAGTTGCCTTGTAGTCTCGAGCTATCAAGAATATGACTAAGGTAAGCCCTGCCTGTAGGAGACTGAAAGGGTTTTCAGGTTCGCGATATATGAGAGTGGATCCTCACTGTCTATTGAGTGAGCACGGGGGGAGGACAGGTACAAAGTAATCTCGTATTAGTCTCAGCATACTGTCTATGCTGGGAAGGGCAACAGTTCTGTCCGCTTGTGCTCTACAGCATTGAGACATTGGTGAGATCTTTAGAAGATCCTGGGGCCTTTCACAGTGCACTGATGATGACCACCGAGTTGCTTTCAGTAGGTATAAACCCCACATAACCCTCACTTCCCCTCAGAAGCAGAGTATCTTTAGAAGATTTCCTCCGCGACAAAAAAAGGTACGATATTAGTAGTCGATAGAATTGATTTCTTTCCTGCAATGTAATAACATTATAATCAGCTCTTTTCTGATAGGCAAGCTAGTCTAATTTGCTAATATCCTCACTCCACTATACCAAAGCCTCCTCCAACTTCCCCACTCTCCCTCCCAAGGTTCGATATAAACGAATCTTTAAATAAGAAGACTTACAACTAATGCACCAACCAAATTTGTTGTACGAATTCACCAATTTGATACCAAAACCATATGCTCATTTCCTGCTTTGTCATGTGTCAAATTGATCAGGCTTCGGCGTAACACTTTTAGGTTTCCTGGTCAAATTTGGAAGTATAAGTTTTAATAAAAGTTAAGTATATCTGCTTCAGGAAATGTTTGGATTAACTATAGACATTAGATGGGATTACAGATAAAAATTCCTATGAATTGAGAAAGCTTTTCCACTGTTAATATATTTATGTAGAGCATTTATAATTTTTACCTGCTATTTCATATTCATGGTAACAGCACATTATATCTTATATTCCTCTTTTTTCCAATTTCTCTCTGTTGGGTAATTAGTTTTATATGGAATATATCATACTGAATACAACTATCATGAATATGTTATCAAAGGTCGGATAGTGTTCTTCAAACTTTCTTAACAGAAACTATTGTGAGATTTTTCAGATACCCTAATCAAAAAAACCTAAAATTAGGGTATAATTGGCGGACTTAATGACTACAGACATTATTTACCAGTCAACTTAGAAGATGGGAGATGATGTGGTAGGTGAAGTGAGAAAGTTAGATTTAAAGCTTAAAAAACAATACATATATTTACTTATACATACATTTTTTCTTAAGGTTAATTGTTTCAGACAGACCTTTTATGTGTTTGTTTCCTTCTCTTCTCTTTCAATTGTATTTAAACAGCACAAGATCGATTTTGTGGGATACTTTATAAGAGATGAAGTTAGACATAAGTCCATCAGTGGGGACGTCCATCAATTGAAATGATGATGATGAATAGTTTCAGTCGATTTCCTTATATGTACAGATCTTTATATTCTATTTATTTTTATACATGCTATGAAACAATTATATTCTAATATGGTCTTTATATTATATTTTGCTGTTAAGTAAACAATCGTTAAATTGGTATCTCTTAATATAATGATAGATATATACAAAAATGTACTTTAATATATCATCATCCTCTTCTACTGTTGGTAGGTTGCTTTTGTCGCAGACAGTCTAGGTAGGTACCACCGCAGCTCATATTTCTACTGACCAATAGTAATGTGCGAACATTACTGTGCTGTATATACTCTGCTGTGTATCACTTACCATCAGGTGAACGTTTAGTTATTCTCATCGCCTCCTACAAAAATAAAAACCAAAACCTAAACAATGGCAATAGCAATTTCGTGATAAAAGGGAACCTTTTCATGATGCTAATTAAGAAGAGAATTTTAAACATAAACTAATGCTGTATTGTTGTCGGTTCACATCGCGTTTTAAGTAACGAGCCGAGTCACGCGATTATTAGTGACGTGCCTTTAGCGTTGGCGACACAGTGTATTAAAATATAAACAAATTTAATATTAAAATCTAACAAGCTGAACGGACTATCGAAGAGTATTGAAACCTGGTTATATTTAATATGTATAAGTACATATACGCTAATTAGGATATTCACACAGGATCTTATTCATTTCTTTTGAATTCCTTCTTCGTGATTTTTGTAAGGGTTCTTCTTTGATTTTCAATGTATTCTATTTTATCTTTTCCTCTTCCTTTTCTCTAGCTTATGTCTTCTACCTCTTTACATTTTTCATCTGTCACTTTTCTATACATCCATAGTTTACACAGGACTACATTACCTTCATTAATTGTCACACATAACAGATAATTTAACGTTAAATATTTATATTCTTCTTCTTAGTAGTATTTCTTCATAACTGAGCATCGTGATCATCATTAATGAACCACACGACGACTTCCCTGTCAGTTATAATGTAGTGGTATTATCATTGCCTTCTCCATTCCACATAGCAGTTCGATGAATGGTCATCACATAGATATTAAGGTTTCCTCACGATGTTGTCCTTCACCGTCAGAGCATGTGTTAACCTGCACTTATATTGAAGAATTCATCGATGCAGGCCGGATTCGAACCTGCTACTTCGAGGAAGGCCTGCGTTCAAACCACTCGGCTATCACATTTAAATCCATATATAGACAATAATAAAGTTTAAGTTAAACATGAATGTTATTCTGGTGTATGACTATGTAGTGGTTTTTTTTTTCGACCAGACGAGCAAGGCATTCACCTGATACTAAGTGATATACTTGCTTATAATACGGCGCTGGTTAAGATGGTACAAAACACCACATTGTTCTCCTCGCTTTGAGACTTTAGGTATCAAGTCTCATTACTTCAGTAATCTCATTAGTTTACACAGTAATGTTAGTCGTTTACTATTTTGCAGTAGAAATAGGAGCTGTAGGAACGTACTTAGACGGTCTGTAACAACAGAGACCTATGCCCTGTCGCCTATTAACAAGTTGGCATTGTAAATAATATCATTAAAAAAATTAGTACGGGTTATAAAACAAACAATTCCATCTAAGTGAAATAAGTTACAAAAAATATAATATTCATCGCTAAAGCTATTAATATAAATTCCTTTAGAGTTCCTTTATCAAATTCACGATCAGAATTTTATAAAAATAATTTCTCCTTCCCTTTATAAGAAGTTGAAGAGTTCGTTCTGTAATGCTGCCGTCAGATTCCAAGTTTTTTTTTATACCTGGTATACCATTACGGACCTCCGCAAGGTGGGTAACGTCCTCTATAATTCCATTGTTTGAATAAACCCCTTTTTGTTAGGCAACACAACTTTCCAATGATGTTGGACTGGCCCTTATTTGTTCTGCGCCCAACCCGTTACAAATTATACTGTTCAAACAAAATCTCTTTTAATTTTTACCTATGCGTTTTTCATCGGTTTATTTTATATGTTAATATTACAATTCTGGTATATTATATATCCAGGCAGTATCATACCAAGAACAAGAGACCGGAATGGGCTCTATTTAAGCCTCCCCTTTCTTTTCCCACTATTATATCTATCCATCTTTCTAACCTTCCCCTTATTCTATTCCCTACCTCCTACTACTATATTTATATATTTCGAGCTCTGAAATCGAGGAAGCCTTCACGGCAATAACAGGAACTGAATTGCCGACATCGCTATAAAAAATGCTCTACTTCAGCACTGATGTTAAGTAAATTTCTACATAGATAAAGTTAATGGAAACTGATATGTATAAACTCGCTCTAAAACCACCCTAATATAATATGAAGAAATAATTTACTAGATACTGGTTATACTATTGCTGGTGTACATTTAATCAACACATGTACTTCGGGTCCCGAGCTAAGCACAGATTGTATCTCAAGACGGTAGCATAGTCTCGATTGAATTAATTAGCAAGTAATGTATATTTATCGACTCAATATTATTTATCTATTATGAAATTTAATAAGTTATTATATTTATACAAGATATTCGACTATAGTCCGAGGAGTAAAAGTATAGAAATAATATGAGATACGTGGTACTTCCCGCGCGTATGTCTTCCGGCGCCGGTATTGATTGGCAGTTAAAGTGCCACTCGCCACTCGCTACCGTTACCCTAACTTCACCTTTTCACCTTTTTATTATACAACAGTATCTATCTTATATGTTAGAAATACCTTAACGGAATTCTTCTGAGGTTATGAGAAGGAAATGAACAGGGATGAGAATGGTAAGTGATACACTTGAACATAATGTAACTCTGGTTTATTTTTTTATTATAGCCTCAAATTGATACATGTCTTAAAGCAGGCGATATAAGTTGTTTTACTAACTGCACATTAATTGAACAATTTATTGGTGTAGGCCGTAATCGAACCCGGACCCTCGGCGTTGAAAGCAGGCGTTGGTTACAATTGTATACATAGCACCACATTGCGCTTTTCGCATTGAAGTGTTTTTTTTATCGTTATCTTTGATTAGGTTTAACCAAAGCTCATCTATAATCTTTTATTATAAATTTCAATTTGTTTCCTTTCTTTCTATTTCCCTCTTACATATCTTTCCTCTCTTTCTCACTCGTTTTTAAATTCTGGTAATTTATCATTCCTTTTCTTTCTTTCATACATCCCGTTCAATGAGTTACACAAGTTATTTATTTACTTCTATATGTTGTAACGTAAAGTGTTAATTCTCGTTACCTTAGTAATATACAGCACCTTTCAAGCCGAAACAAATATTCGCACATTACTATTTGGCGGTAGGAATAGGAGCTGCGGAGATACCTACCTAGACGGTCTCCGATAATAGACCTGCCGCCAGTACAGACATACAAGTATACATACAAATAAAATATACTATATAATATATAGGACCGTCATATATTAAAGATACTTCTATGTCGTCTAGACATTCCTGGTTTCTATAACAACAGTAATCTGATTAGTACAATAGATACAGGTATTCTTATAGTACTTTCTAGAGAGACCTAAGCAAGAGGCTTCGCATACAACCTTTAACTATGACTACTTTTGGGAGCCGTATTTCATCTTATCTTAAAACAAACAATGTGAAAACAAACCTAAACAAGACGAACATCCCTTAGGGAGACTTCTGGTCCATATTTACCGGTAATTGGGTCTCGGTAACAACTTATTCGGAATAACAGTAACTTCCGGGGCTTACAGTTTGTTGCCGTCTATAACGCGAAACTTTTTAACAAGGTTCGCCGCGGTGGAAACTTTGAAGCTCCTCTAGGACTTCCCGCCGTACTTAGCTCGCCGCAAACGATCCTATTGTGTGCCACTTATAACTTAACATGCGTACTTGCATTTAGGATGTATTAAACAATAATACACTACACTTTCTTCTCGTCTTTAACGTGGAATCGACGATACAATCAGAACTAACATAGTAATAACTTAATATATACATATGTGGAAAACCATTACGAGTATCAATGTATGCTCCACATCCCATATATTGATAGCCCTCAAAACGGCTTTCTGTATATGATCAGACCTACGCGGTTAGTGAGTTTCCTGCTGTAGACATCGATGTACTGCCTGTGTTCTTCCGGTGTCATAAAGACAGGACACTTGGTATTTTCACGACTTAAAACTTTGTTAAACTTAAAATATACAATGAGTACTAAAAATTTAAGAAATCGTAACGATGCGTGTAAAATCTATAACAAACAGTTTAAAGACAACAGATGTTATGTTTTCTTTGTTGGCCGTTCCATAGTCTATGGACGAAATGTTTATTTTGTATCTTCGAAGATAAATCTTTTTTGAGTCAAGTCAAATGATAAAAACCTTCTTTGACTGAAGGTCTACCTTGGTGACAAAAATCATCAAAATTAATCAAGTGGTTCCGGCGTGATGAGGAGACAAACAGAAGACACTTAATTTTACATATATAGAGATAAAAATATTTACAGTTTCGGTTTTTCTACACAAATTTGTATAAAAGAAAGGTTAACGCTTACTTAAGTACTTACTTATAAATATTAACATCGACTTAATTGTCTTGTTAACATACTTTACTTACAACTTTACGTAGTATATTAATGTTCATTATGGTAATTTTTTTTTATTAACCATTGAACTGGAGCGAAGAAAAAGGCCCTGCCTTGGCTCTACCTGATGGTAGTGATACACTTGCCCATAACATGCCGCTGGTAAAACTCATCATTATCACAAAGAAGTAGGAGTTTGTTTGTTTTATTGTAAAGAAGTCGAATGAGACTGCATTCTTAGAATTGACGTCACAATCAAATCACTTAATCTTCCAAGACAGATGATCGGCTTTGATGACCATTTCAATCATTGTCTTTTACAGCTGATCATGACCTTCCCAAACTTAGCGCACATTGTTAAATTTATATGCAATTAGTACAACAACTAATATCACGTGATTTAAGACAAGTGTGAAATTGCTTGACATTAAACCCAAAAAAAGAAAACCTTGGTTCTGTATCTCTCTTTAGAAAACTTTTTCTCTGTCTCTTTGGATCTATTGATTTTTATCCAATGCCAAGAAAGAATGTATTTAATTATATTAGCAAACTTTCTTTTTATATTTCATATTGCCTTTCTGAATGACAGTATTACCTTCACCTGGGAAACAGTGATATAGTATTGTTTCAGATATGTGACGTCACGCGTCCCCTTCCCGTTCTGTACCCTGTTGTAAGCTTAATGGCCGTCAAAACCTTCACGTAATTTCGAGCAGCTTAGGGATGCGACCCTTTTGCGGACGGCGTGTCTGCTCGACCCTTGCCTTCTCAGAAATGGGGACTTTACAATAGAAACACGTATGCCAGTATCGATGATGAAATGCTGCCTTACATATGCTATATATATATACTTATCCTTCTACTAATATCTTCCCTTTCTTGCTGTGCGTCCATGCAGAAGGAGATGTCGTCATGCCAACTTCATGCCTTACATGTGTTATATATATATATATATCTCTTATTCTCCTAATATCTTCCTTTTCTTGCTGTGCGTCCATGCAGAATGAGATGTCGCCATGCCAAGTTCATGCCTTACATGTGTTATATATATATATAT
>DWLS01005316.1:0-12842 GCA_018246255.1 Pachliopta kotzebuea | reverse complement strand
TATATATATATATATATATATATACTGTTCGCGTCTAAAGACTTTGTGATGGTGATATAACTTTTTACTTGTCTAGACAGTCTAAATAAGTTGCAAACTTACAAATGCGTCACGTTATGGCCAGAAGTATCTCTTACTACTATCTTAACGACCTGTTCGTTTTGTTGATTACTTATATAAATCAAACGTTATGCATAACTTTTATAAAAAAAAGTCTTACCTAGTAATAAATTTCTTGAAAAGACATTTTAAGTAATTGTCGACATTTAAATGAAGTTGTTCTTAAATAATGGCGTTATACGTAGAACTATTATAAATAGATATACTATTAAACGAAGATTTATGTACATCATTATACTGCCTCGTTATTATGGTATTTGATTACTAAAATTATAAACGAATAAATGTAAACCAATCTTCAACTATACACATCCAGTTGCTGCCAGCCGCTTTAAGTGGATAGATGATGATCGGGCTAAGTGGCGTTCCTTAGGAAAGGCCCATGTACAGCAGTGGACTGCCACAGGCTGTTGATGTTGATTATGATGATGAATGTAAACCATAGTTGGTTAATTTTTGTATAATCCCTAAGGTAACGAGCAAGGTGTTCGTTCATCTGATTGTAAGTGATACGCTTGCCTTTTACAACGTGACGCTGGTTAAGACGATATACACTACAACACGGCTTGTAACATAAGGTGTTACTTGTTACCCTGGTGATTTCACTAATTTACAAGACTCTTTAAACCGGGACACAGTAGTGTTTGCACACTGGCGACCGAAATCGAATCTGCGGTATCTATTTAGACGGCCTCTGGTAACGGAGACCTACCACCAATAAACATAACTATCAAATACAAATAACAAAGCACGCGAAATATGTTAATTAATAATCTTAAAAAAATCACTGTTTTTAATTAGAGCACATAAATGTTTAATGGAATTATAGTATCTATGTTTATCAATGTTAAATATGTTCCGCCGCTATCGCAGCTTAGCAACTGTTAAAATGAATCGAGTGACGTAGTGAAAATCTTCAGGCTTACCTATGCGCTAGATCTCTTTTATCGAACCAAGTACTGTGCATTGTTGTAAGGGACTCCGCGAAACAATCCAATTCCAATTCAATCTTGTCGTTTTTTATTAGCGGCTTGTCTACACCAGCTATCGACTTGTCAGGAATTTCAAAGGCTTCATCGCCAGCCAGGAATGTCACTACTGGCTTCCGTTTGGACGATGAGTTTGCGCGTGCGCGTATCTCACCTGGTTTTAACGAAGGTGAGAGTGGATACGCGCTTTCGAACGCGTCAGGCATTTTAATAAGAAAATAAAAGAACACAATTCTTACTATCCTGATCAAATTCTGTGATCATACTGATTATTAAAACAATAAGTCTTGCAATCCTCGTTATTAGTTACACATTGACCTCGGCGCATCGATAACCCTTTGACCGGTATCTATCTGACGTAAACATCGGAACATACTTCTGTTATCAAGTAAACCAAATTTATAACAATACTTTCTCATTATAACACATACCGAAGATTATTTACGACACACCACACAAATATCATAAATTTTTTGTATAGAACGAATTGTATGTAAGAACAAAACGTACAAACGGTATAAATACATATGACCTTGAAAAACTGAGGCTTTTGTTATCTTTTTCATGTATGACGTATAACGTTACACATAGTTGGCCCATAACGTTTCTTTCTTAGTTTAAAAAAAACTAATTTCGAAGCTAGTCAAACCAAGGCTGTTCACTTTCGCATTTATTTTCATAGGCTTTTTATTTAAATTTCGTAGATCTTTATAGGCTCGCAATTTAAACTTATCCAATTAGATTACATCGGAACAAATAGAGAAAAAATGTGTAAAAAGTTTAGTAAGCAATGTAATTATAATGATTTTTTACAACGTAATCACTTTGCGTTATGATGATATTTATTTTCAACTATCGTTGAGGCAGCAACTAGATAGCATTTGCGTGGCAGAATAATGTTTAAAAAAAATTTATACTAAGCAACGTATCGGTAGTTTCGGTATTTTTGCAATAAAATCTAAATGTATAAAGGAACCGTACCTAGATAAATTCGTTATCATATAGTGTTACAGTAAACTATTTGCTTTATTTTACGCAATACGTTAGAGATACCGAAACAATATAAGCATATACGTGTATCCTTATTTCTACGAAGTTCTTTAAATGTACAAGTATACATTTTAGTTCGATATTATCTTGCAGTCTAACGAGAAAGAATTGATTGTTCATCGCCTTCTGTATAATTTAAACGCCAGTTACATTCATTATAACGAAAGTTGCCCAAGAGATTTTTACAATATTTTTAGTTTCACTGATACTCTTGTTTAGGGCACTGTTTTCTAAATTAATTGGAAAAAGATAAAAAGAATAGATGTCTCGGCTATCTACTGATGATAATCATCCTAAGTTAACCAGTCAACAAATACCGGCAATATGTTGCATTGCTTAACGACGCCTGTTTCAACGGTCGCCGATCTGCAGCCTGAGCTGGTAGGTTACAGCCAATCCTCGGAAATAACAAATCCAGATCCAGTCCAATTTTTCTAAATAAACAAAACGATACTAAATAAAATTAACAGCTAATGGTTTATTAGTTATAAACTTCAGTGTCTGATTATAACGCTAAACATTACCGTTTAATGGTTTAAAGGATACTATTTATTATGTAAAGTACATTATTACAACATGGCTATCACTTTTTTAAATTAAATAAAAAATACCAGGCCTGTGTAAAAAGATCTATCACACAATATAAATTGGTACGTTACGCATATAAATTTTTGTCTTTTTGCCTTGTGCATGTTAACACTTTTTAATAATAGTTTTTATAATTAGTAACAATAATACCTAATCACTCTATTGATCTAATGTTATATCACTATTATTATTTCACATATGTATTTACATCAGCTGCATAATTTTGATTGTATAGTACAAATAAATATTCTACTAAAATTGTATCTGCAATTTTAGTATTCACAAAATTGACTACACAAAGTTTCTAATATATCTTTTACTGTAAACCTCCTGTGCTTTCATTGTTAACTACAAAGTTTTGCTTTAATAGGAACCACCTGTACTTATAAAAGTCACTGGAATATATTGATATAGCATCTTATATATTTAAATAATGAGTAAAATGTCATGCTGTGTACACATTTTAACTAGTACATAATTGTTATAAGTACTGACATTGTTTATATCAAGTGAATATCCTTATTTTAGGATCATTGATTTAGATTTTTGAAAATATTAATAAGCTTTTTAAAAAAATCTCCAATATATTATTAAAACAGCATGCAGACTTATTTGTTATATGTGGTTGTTGTAAATGCTATATAGAAATTCACCTTGGGTCAAAAATCCCAAAAAATATTAAAAACAAGTAAATAATGATTTTTTACCTATAACTCTTAGTAATCATTTAGAAAATAGTAAATATTGTTATCCTAAATATGAAAATGGAATATGACATGAACCAACTAAAGAAAAAAGGTATTCCAAATTTTTTTTCCTGTTTAAAAACATTAAAAATCACTTACCTGTGTTCAACTCTCCGGTAATATTTTTTTGAGAAAACTTGACTTTCTTGTGATACATACAAGTTCTTTTTAACACAACAATTCTCCATTTCTTTGCGGGTGTGACTAGCAATTCTGATAGGAAATAGAAATCTCAAAAAAAATTTTTCTTGAATTGTTTTCAAACTTAATATTATTGCTAAGGGTTTATACATGCACTAATCGCTATTTTATATACTTAAAATAAAATACCTGAAAAAAATATTACATTTCAGATATATAATCATAAATAATATAGTCAAAAACGCAATTAAAGTTATTAAACGATTAATTCAAAATGTAACTATGTAATAAATTATCTTTTAACACTATTAGAAAGAGTAATTGTATAAACAAGCTAATAGTAGAAATTTGAAATTATCTTACTTCTAAATTTAGGTTTTAGTTTTAATGAGTCATCAGTAAAAACTAAATTTAAATAATATCTATTAATATTAAAATTCTAATACCGTTTTATAAACAATATTGCTTACCACACTCCTACAGCAATTGCACAATTGAACTGTGCAGTGCTAAATAATGTATCAGTAAACAAATTGCTTCCGAAAATAATTACTGTAAGAACAAATTCAGCCGCAAAATTGTTACGAAAATTGTATGTGAGAAAAACGCAACACAGCTAGTGCTTGAAAATTACCCTTATTTTTATCTCATGACAATTGTCGACAGTGATAATTTTTTAATAACTATTATAATTACATGCTTTTCACAAAAAAAATACAATATTTGTTAGAAATTGCCGATAATAATAACAATTTAACTACTCTGTAATTTTACTTAAGTGAGTATGAACTTCTTTGTTAGTTCTTGTGTATAAGTTATTCTTATTTAATATATATACTTAATTGGTAGATGTACGCACTTCTTTACACATAGTGTTTTCTTAGTGGATTTGTTAATTTTTTTTAACAATATCAAAACGTTTAAGTTTTATTAAGGCTCATTTTTTATAAGTAGTCTTTCTGAATATACTTAAAATGTTTAGCAGACGGAAAATTTTTATTAATATTAATAAACACAAAATAATCGTAGAAAAAACCTTAAAATTATACTTAAATTGAATTCATATTTAACAGGAATAAAACAAATAAAACGTAAAAATATATAATTTTTATAAATAATTCATGTCACAAATGCGCTACACGAATATTCAAAACTAAACTTTCGCCGTGTCCATTCGTACGGATATAGAAAATAATTTTAAGTGAAGAATATGTTATTGTAATCTATGTGGTTGTAGTATTAAATTTAAAGTATTTTATTGTAATAAAATATCTAAAAATTAAAAACGTAATTGCTATTTCATACCCACCACTATTAATTATCGTCTTCGAGTCAACTTCTATGACGTTTGTACAATTTGTGATATCTATATAATGTTTACTGATATTCCGTAAATATATTAATATACGGAAATTGTTCAAAATCGTTGAAAATATGATTAGACTATTTTTTTACTGTTAAGGTTAATTTTTTTAGTACCTAATGGCTTATACAGAAAAAGTATCTCTTAATGGCACGGCTCTTTCATTTTTGTTGTACGAGTGCATTAATTCGGTACATAGTCAGGTATGTTTTTAAGTTCTTAATTCTGGATCTAATAAATTAGTTTATTATTTTTGTCTCCATATAAGTAGATATTTATCATTAAATTATATTTTTCTTTACAGGAAGGTTTTCTAATCGGTAATGTCACTTCTGAAATAACTAATCACATATCAGATTCCCAAAATGACAGCGCACGACTCGACACACACATATTTATTAGGACAGTCCTTCCACTACCATCAGTTGCTTTATTTTATTTTCCTACTGGTAAAGTCAAAGAAGATGTATTAACAGAATTGCTCTCAAATACAGCTAGAGAAATTGTTGGTTGGTACAAATACAGAAAAAATTGCAGTATTAAGCCAACATTAAGAGACAAGTTGATATCTAAAGGATTACAGAAATACTTTGAAAAGTGTCACGGAAGAAAAAATTTTGTTACATGCAATTTATCATCAAGAACCTCATTGGCTTGTTCAACTCATACATTCACATATAGGTTTGGAAAGATCAATTGCTTTGACATGTATGAATATATTGAGGATGTAACAGCAAATTTAGGTGAAAAATTGACTGGATACAAAAAGGCACATAAAATTTCACCTCATAGTATATTCAATAAAATAGTTAAAGAGAGTAATGTGCAGAATAATAACACAAATGATGCAATATTACGTATACATGAAGCTGTTGATGTTTGTCTTATTAAAGAAGCTAAGCTTGCTGCTAGAAATGAGAGTGTTATCAGGGAACTAGAAGCAGAGATAAAACAAATGACTGCAATTTTAACCGACAAACATTTGGTAACATTGCAAGCTGAGTACAACAAACTTCTTGAAGAAAAACTTATTAACAGGGAGGTTGAGATGGCTGAAGCTTGTGTTGAGGCATTAAATTCCCCTCCAATGGACATATTGAGCATTCCTAATATTTTCATTAACAGCAACAATCTATCAGACAGTGAAAATTCATTGCATGTAATTGAAAATGTGTTAAGAGACAGAAGTCCAAACCCTGTTTTAGCACCATCCACCTCCGCCAAGCCACCAACTCTGAATTATGCAGCTGCATTGAAGAAAAGCTCTGATATTGCATCAACTAGTGTAAGTTTTGTGTGTTAGAATACTGAATTATATTATTATCTCCTGTTTTATTTATTCATAACAGTGAAGTAAACATCATGATTTTAATTTTACTTGTTTATCTTCATATATTTTACTTGAATATAAAACAAATTGGAAGAGATTGTATAGAACAGTGGTACTCAACCTTTTTTTATGACATTCACAAACATCTTAAACATGGTTTAATGAGCTAGAAAAAAAAATACATATTGATTTCTTAAGTGTTTGGGATTGTTGTAAATTATGGTACAGTATCAGATTTATCACACATAATATTTTTTAGTTCTGTTTTTCTGATGGACAACAAATTCTAAATAGATAAAAATAAAGTAATGCCATAGCGTCAACCACAAATGCCCAGCTCCATCTTTAGTAGAGATTAAAAACACTTAATAGAAATATATTTTAAATAATAAAAAACAGGAACTACTGCAACATAATGTGCTTGTTGGTTTGAGATATAAAATGATGGAAGTGTTATTTTCCATAATTTCTCTGTGGCTACAATGCCTTCCAGACCAAAACAGCAATGTTAGAATATTACTGTTTGACATGTGAATTAGGAACTGCAGTAATGCCTACTCAGTCCTACCTCCCACCATTAATTTATGTAAATTCAAAAAAATTTTTGATGAAATTAGAAGTTTCTGAACAAACATTCAAATGTTATATAGTTTATTTTTAAATTCTGTTTTTGCATGAAGTAAACTATTTTACTTTTTACAAGATTGCTTATAATTTTGTCATTTTGGTTGAAAATGCCTCTTTATATGTTCATTGATTGCATTAAAGGTATTTAATTTTTGAAAATTTTGTTACAGAAAACCAATGATTTTCAAGATCTTATAAAATTTGATGTTGAAGACAAGCATATTTCAAAACCGATTTTCATTAATGAAAATGTGAAATGTTTGGATGACAGTTCCCCTGAGTATTAAAATGTGCCTTAAATTGTTTCTCAAGTATTCTAGTTACCAAGAAAATCATTAATCATAGAATCGGTTGTCTCTACAATTTGTTACTTAATGTTTTTAAACTTTTTTTATTGTCACTTTGTTTTTTTAATAATTAGTTTTCCATAATATCATAAGATAACATATGTTTTACTTCTTGGTGCTGCTGTATAATCTGTATTTGCATTGATACAATCATTATCGAATAAGCATACCAATTATTATGCAAGTAATGGTTGAACTTCATGGCCGAAACAAACAGCAGATTCAAAATCTTTATCTACAGTTAACTAATACTTAATCTTAATTTTACATCAAGTTAAGTGACAATGAGGCAGCGGAAGATAAAAGTTTGCCAGAGCATATCTAGATCATTGTATGAAAATAATTTATGTAATTTACTATGAATACAGTTTTAGTTTTCCGAAAATTGTCATCATCAAAAATCATGTTTTGCTCCCACTGAGTAGATAGATGACATAAAAAGGACCGCAGATGGACTTCAATAACATGTGACCATATTTTGTGGAATATTTTACAAGTGACCTATGTCCAACAGTGGACCTCCATCGGTTTAGATGATGATGATTTGATTGCATTTTGATCTTCGCTTGCCCATGTGTACATAAATAGATTATATGATCAGGATACATAATTATACTTTCAATTAACACCTTTTAGAACAGATTATTAGTCTTTATGGCTATGTTGTACAGACTATTTTTGTAATAAAGTTAATAGAGGAAAATGTCTTATTCTTTCATATTATTATCAACTAACTACTTAATTTATTATTTTTCATCAGTGTGGCCTTCCATGATTTACTGATAGTAGTACTCTGATGACGGAGACCGTCTAGATATGTAGACAACACCACAGCGTCGTTTCTTATGTTATATTGCGGTTTGAAGGGCATTTTACCTTTTGGAATCATTGTGTTAACCACTTAATGTCAAAGCGACGAGCAAAATATAGTGTAGTGCACTGTATTCTTACTAACAATCAGGTAAATTACCTACCCGTGTCATTACTTCGAATTATAAAAAAAGTACAGTTGTAAGCAGTAATTCACTAATCATCTACCATTTTACAATTTGGTTAATGACAAATAATAAAGTTAATAGATTACAAAAAAAACCGAATTAAATTGTCACAAATAGTTAAGGCGTATCATTTAAAAAAAATAAATTGACTAAAATTAATAACAGACTTCAAACGATCGTCTTTAAAATATCGATCGACAGGCTCAAACATCCTTAGTAGCAGTGTGGTAAAAATGTTTTTGATAGCAACTCTTTATAAAGTGAAGCTGTATCACTTACTACCAGGGGAACATCTGACGGATAAAAACACTCACTATATAACAAACCTTGATATTACCACCGTGGCTGACTAGTTTTCCGTTTGCCTTTCAACACTGATCACGGTTTCAATTGCAGGGCTACAGCGGAGTGGAGTATAGATGTAGGCAGTTTTTCGATCTTTGTATTGTCAATCTTCCTCCATAATAATATCGTAGTTTTCCGGTAAAGATACATGAGTGTCAGTGTATTTATAATTTAACAAAATGAATATAGGGATAAAAAACCTGTTTTTTATGTTTGAAAAATAAAACAGTCGACCACAACGCATGCTTGGACAAAATGAGAATTTTTACTTTTCCGTATTAATCTAAATAATTTATTATTAGTTAATTAAAAATGGTAAACATTTTTATGCTAATAAACGCGTTAGTATAATTTATATTAATAAAAAAGTAATGGCGTCTACATTCTCAATAAAACAAATATTGTAATATCACTATATAATACTATATATTTATACTTATCATAAACATTTAACCAATTTTTTGGAGAGATCATTTATTAGTTTCTTAAGGTACTAACTAATACTTAATAAAATACATCAAAACAATAAACTTTCATTATACTTAAAGGAAATAATAAAAATCGTCAAAGAGGAAATTTTAACTTTTGAAACATAAATATGGCATTAAAATCATATAAATTAAAAAAAAAATGTAACAGCAGGTGCACAGTTTAACAACTTTGTGTAAATCAGTCTCAAACAAAAAATAATTATAAAATCTTTAAATCAATTCACATACATGTAGTAAGAAAAAGTTACAAAGAAATAGGTAATTAGAGAAAAACATTCAATCTCAAAACAAGAAAGAATTTGTGAGTTTTTAAAGTTGGTTGTATCTGAAGTAACATATTTATCAGTAAACCTTTTTTTATAACCATTATACAACACAACAGAAACAAAATTTTGCACTAAAATTTCAATGACTTTAATAAAGCGATTTTTAAGCCATGCATCAAAGTAAGAATTACAACACAGCTTATTCATAACATTGCATTAATAAATAACCAATGTGTAAACTATACACTTAATATTAAATAAATTAAAAACAGCTGGCCCTACCTGTTTATGGTTTAGCAGTGATAGAAAAACGTGGCAATATTTTAAAAAAACCACAACTTTCATAGACATCTGACAAACATATTAGTCTTGGGTGAGGTTTTTATTAGCGTTGACCCATTGTATCATTACATAAAATTAAATAAATAGCGTTCCTATTTTTCCATAGTATGGACACCGAACAAAGCACTCACAAAGAGAGTATCAAGGCTATTTTTTACTACGCCTTTCACATTCAGGTATCTTATTACCAACATTTTAAAATAAAGTATAATGTTTATGTTCAAAGAATTTCTTTTACAATATAATCAAACTTACCAAAAGTAAAATGGATTTAATTATATAATACAATTAAACAACACAAAAGAGGCCACAATACTCATTTCAAGCTTAGTTATGGAGAGAAAAAAAATTATAGCAATTCAGCAGCAGCTACCGGTTTGTCCCCTGCCAGCTCGTGCACTGAATGTGCAAGCCTGCGCGCCTGTTGCACTGCAGTGGAAGCGGGCAACAAACCAAGATGTATGCATATCAACTCCTTGATACTTACACCTTGACCATCGTTCGGGAAAGCTAACTCCAAGAGTTGCCTAAAAATATTAAAAGGTATCTTTATAACAGATCTTATTAGCCTATTCGCTAACAATTCACCATAATTGTTATTTTTACCAACAATGTTAGGTAAAAAAGTTATGTGTACCGTGTACGTCTAAATCGTTTTAATGTTTCAACATACCTACCTCATCGCGGTTATACCGATTACTATGAAAATGGTAGTAAAACGGGTAGTAGGTCTCCGTTGACGGAGACCGACTAGGTAAGTACAACCGTAGCTGCTATTTCTGCGCCGTTAAATAGTAATGTGTAAACATTACTGTTTGAGTTTGAGGTGTGCTATATGCTTGTGAAATTACTGGGGTAATTTAACACCTTCCGTCCCAAGGCGACGAGCGCAATGAGGTGCTGTTTATATCATCTTAACCAGCCCCACGTTATCACTTACCATCAGGTAAATGCCTTGCTCGTATCGTCTTCGAGTCGAATAAATTATATATTTAGGTCATCATCAACAGCCGATAGACGTGCACTGCTGGACATAGGCCTGCCCTAAAATTGGGGGACATGGGCCATCTTTTACCACGCTTGCCCGATGTGGGTTGGTGAGGAGCCTGAGCCTTAGTTTGTTTATTAGCAAGATGCACCACGAGCAGCTGAAGTTTTCATGGGTTCCGTGAGTTGTTGTGTGGAACCCCCCATACATACGTAACCATCCATGTTATTATATTTCAAATATCAATAGATATACTGTCAAGGATAAGGACAGTGTTCGTTTATTTGACATTATCAAATAAAATGTACAAGTGGCCCATACAAAATTCTGAAATTTGTGCACCCACAACTCGGGAACCCGACCACATACCAACAAAATTCCAACGGCTCTGATCTTATCTAAGTGTGATCTGTCTGTATGCCTCCTACATCTGGTAGTTGACCGAGATTGAAAATTGTTGACGGATATACGTACATTATCGTTTAAATAAGGATGTAAGCTCATACAAATTTTACGGAGGAGATTAATTAGTAATATTACCATTACAAGTTTTAGGATAGACAATACCTGTAAAAGGCGCCGCGCAGATCACCCGGCGGAGGTAGAGCGCGGGCGGCAGCAGGATGTGGTGCGCGCGTGGGGCGTACCGCTGTACCACGCCGCTCCCACCACTGCACAGCGCACGCGTGCAGTGCGCCCCGACGCCACGTCGCTGCGCCGTAGCCCTCACGGAACGAACACATGGCGCGGCGTAAAATAGCGCGCACCTGCCACATCCAAAACGCATATTAAAACTTTATCATATAAAACGTATAAATCATTTATCTTTTGGTAAGTGATGCACGCACGGTCAACTTTAATGTCCACAGGTAAAGTAGCGTCTGCCGATAGCAATGTACTATACGACGAAATACACTATAAACATGGTACGACGACTTGCGATCTTGCCATGAGAGTTATTAAATCTCTATATCCCTGAAATTTTACTAAATACATCGCTCTTCGATATGGAATAAAGTCATGTTCGCATTTGGCGGCAGATATAGGCGCTTAACGGTCCACGGCAACAGACTTTACAAGTTAAAATTTGGAAGATGCTTCATGTCGTTAACTGCTATCACGAAATACACATTTCACAATATAATAATAATACAATTCGTTGCTTTTAATATACTTTTTTTTAAATACTGACAAAAATGACTAAGCAATTAATCCAGCTTTTAAATATATTTACTATTTTTTAGAATAATTTGTTACTATTATCATCAGCCGCCAGACGTCCACTGCCGGACTCTCGTTACAGATCATTTTCGCAATAGCACAATATCGCATCCGGTGGTTTCCAGCAACCTTTACCAAATCGTCATACCACCATGTGGAAGGATGGCTCTCTTATATTAGTATATAAAAAAATCGTTGCGAAAATCCAATAAAAAAAATCAGGTACTCACGGTTTCCGCTGTAAGCATATCTGCGCAATCAGCCATATCGGGAGCCAGAAATCTGCCCGTCGCTCTGTCTACGTATATAAAGTGTATAAGCCCGGGAAACTCCTCCAGATACTTATGCAGTGTTAGGGAACTCGTTTCTGTCCCACCCGTGCACTCACAGCCCACATTAAGCAAAATAATTGGTACATTAATATATAATCATATAAATTGTAACAAAATAGTATGAATAATAATGAACTGTTGAATAATAAACATTAACGACAATAATAATTATTAAACTTCGAACAATTGTCACATTTTTTATCCACATGTGTCCTTGATTGCATTGTTGTTGCAACTTGTCATTTTGCACATAACAATGCTGTTGTAGCGGTAGATTATCAGTATGATAGTGGTAGCTAACCAAGCCAGTTTGAAATAACTTTATCACCAATCAACCTCCAAAATCGAACCAGAGAACGCTAAGTTAGAAGGCAAGTGCTTAGCCATTACACCACAGAGACAATTATTTATAGTATTTTTTTTTTGCCTTTGTTAAGCTGTTTCGAATCGACGCCTCTTCAAGAAGTACATCGTATACAAGATTTTTTTTTTTTCGGGTGATGTCGATGCTTTCGGCCACTATTATGGCCGTGAAAGCTTCATCTGACCCTGCGCTCG
>DWLS01005315.1:0-12842 GCA_018246255.1 Pachliopta kotzebuea | reverse complement strand
AATCCTTATGTACTTTCTTTTTTTTGTAACTCTGTGATAGTGCACAATAAAGTATATTTGTATTTGTATTTGTACTATGTTTATATATATATAATATCGCATATATCTTGAAAGTGTATTTGGAACTTTGCAGGGAGAAATAATTAAACCGCATACGTTTATGCTATAGTTTAATTTGTAAATAATTAACATAAGAAAAGTAATAGAAATTTAAGATTTTTTTTTATTCCTTGAAGCGATGAGGAGAGTAAGACGATCACTTGATGGTAAGTGATACGCTTGCCCATAAGAATAAGGCGCTGATTAAGATTGTATACACAGGTAATAGTAACGAGCAAACATTACTGTGTTCATGTTCGTAAGGCGCTGTAGGTAGTGTAATTACTGGGTTGAAGAGACTAAACAAAAGACATCCCAAGGCGCCGAGCGCAATGTGGTGTTTTGTATACTATGTTAACCAACGACACATACTATGATGTCAACGCCCTGCTCATCTTATCAATTCGTCTAATAATAAAAAAATCACAACACTAATCATCACATATTTATTGTAAACAACTGGTACTGCTGGAATTTCCAACATAGTAGAAAAACAGACCATGAGGTTAATTTGCGATTAAAAGTCAAAAATTTTGGTTTTCTTTAAAAAAAAAAAACCTTTTTTTTACATACGTATGGGTCAATGCTTTACCACGTTCCCACCTGGTGTTAAGGAAAGATGTGGTCTATGATGGTAAAGCGCATTAACCTAGCAAATTCCTATTCACTCTTTTTTTGAAGATGCTCACATCGTAATTGGACGGGAACACTGACGCCGGCAAGTTGTTCCATTCCTTAGCTGTCCTTATTAAAAACGAGGAGACAAACCTCTTAGTGCGTAAACTGGGGATATTTACAACATAAGGTTGGAGTCTCGCCGTCCGCCTTGTCGTCCGGTGATGAAAAGGGGATGGGTAAATTACGTCATGTTATTCCTGTATAGAAACCTAAAATTATGGACTATGCGGATATGTTAGAGGTATTGTCTTTTGTTGTAGATTTGACTGCGGCAGTGGCGCTGGTGTCCTCCGGTCACCAGAACCAGTGCGCCTCGGCAGGTGGAACACCATCTCCGTGTACCGGCACCGTTGGGACGCCTGGCTACGGCTGAACAGCGGGAAACGGGTACGCGGACGCTCTAAGGTAAACAACCTTCACAACCTCTCATTCAACTCTTGTCATCTACCACATAACATTGTCACAAACAATTCAATTTATATGTGTATGTAAATTTTTTAAGTAATTTTAAATTGCCAACACAGAAATCATTGTTTATTCACAATCTCTTTCAAAATAAACATTTTATTTATTAATATTTATACCTGGTCTATGTCCAGCAGTGGGCGTTTATTGTCTAATGATAATGACGTTGATATATTCTTTATAATTTTTTTATACAACTAAAGGTGGCAAACAAACATACGGCCTGCCTGATGGTAAGCAATTACCGTAGCCTATAGACATTTGCAACACCAGAGGCACCACTGATGCTTCTACGAAGTTCGAGTTCCCGGAAAAACATTATCACGTCCCTTTTGATAGACTCCATTCTGTCGCTTCTTAGGAAAATCTCGACAAGGACTTCATATTATAAACTACTTTTATTTATATAAAATACAAACAACTAAAGAATTTATGTTCTCAATTATCGAACTGTATAGACAAATTCTTAATACTTCGGGTATAATTATATTTATTGTAATTGTAAACAATATAATCTCCGCAATGTATATGTATATATATATATATACGCGACATTTAAAAAGAATCACTTTAGTTAAATAAGTCAAACAATCGATCATGAAAACATCTTTTATCTGTTTGGAATCGATTGTAACTTGTAATTACTCAAATCTTTGTTCAATATCACTCCTTATAATGTAAAGCAACACGTGGTTAATAACACCACGTGTTATTTCAATACCTAACCTAAAAATATAAACCAGTTTTTGCAACCATCACTATAAATACGGCCGCTCCACCGACGGAAGGGGAATTCGTTAGCTAGCCGTCGAACAGTACGGACCTCTGAAATACCAATAAACAGAGATCAGATTCCATCTGTAGTCTTCTTTCAACATGAGTCGTCATGATGGAAGTAATTGTGACGTCAGCAATGCTGACGTCACAATTTTTAAAAACACTTCGGTATCGCCTACGACGACATATATATATGCACTTATATTGGGTATGTTGTAATTAGGTTATTAATTATACATTTCGATTTATAAACAAAATTTCATTGAACCAACATATTTGAAATACAAATTAATACAAAATATTACATTCAATCGTAATAATATTCTTTAAACTAAACTACCATACATAATAATATATAAACAGCCTAGTTTATGTACCCACTGCTGATACTCGAGGCTTTCGCTCACTAAGAGAGAATTAACATTGATTTTAAAAATAAAGAGAAGCTAATTTCAATCGGTTGTTTAGTTAAATAAACAAAGTGATCAAACGGGCAAGACGGTTCATCATCATCACCAGCCGTTATATGTCCGCTGCTGGACATAGGCCTCCTTCAATAATGGAGGAATTTGAGCAATAAACCACCACGTTGTCCCAATGCGGATTGGTGGAAAAGCAAAACGGTTACCTAATAAAAACTAATAGCTTCCATAACAAAGTTATATATCGTCGTCTTGAGACATTAGTTGTTAAGTTTCTTTACTTCAGTAATTTCACTAACTACAGTACCCTTTAAACCGGAACACAGTAATGTTTACACATTGCTGTCTGTCGGCTACAATAGGAGCTACAGGTACCTATCCAGACGGTCTCCAATAACAGAAATCTATCAGCAGTACTTAGCCATGGTCTCTTCTCCAGGATCCTTCTGCTCCATCGGCCGTCCGATTTTCGATCTATAAATCCCGTAGCCACTTCAGCTTAATAATCCGTTGGACTATACCAGCGAACTTTTCTATACTAATCCCCACATTCCCAATTCTATTCTATACAAGAAATACGAAGCAAATTCCTCTCCATATCCTCAACTAAAGCAGTTATCAGTGCATAAGAATCTCTTTAAAAATCGCACACTTAAGGCAGTTAGATAAAAATGCAATAAACTTCAGTAATCATATAAAGTACGATTTGTTTAATTTTTTTATTGTATGTGAAATTTTGTTGTAAATTATATTTGTCATCACGTTTTTATTATTCAGAACGTTATTATCCATTATATACAAGTTTCCTTCTTGGTTTACCATCCAATTCGAAGGTGGTCATGGAAATAACGCGGAGTAAACACTTCATAAATATTAAATAGTGTAACGGGAAAATAATACGATCACGTTCTCCTCCAAGTTATGGAGTTCAGTTGCAAAGTATTTGCCAAGTTTTATTCAAGGATACAAGGAGCTGAACTTGTATTACGGAATTTTCTATCATCTTCATTTATGTAACATTCTTTTACTAGTGCTGAAGACCGTCTGAATACCGCAGTTCTTATTGCAGCCGACAAACTGTACTGTGCAAACATTACTACGTTCTGGTTTGAATTGTGCTGTATGCTAGTGAAATTACTGGAGAAACGAAACTTAATATCTCATATCTAAGGATGAGCACAATTTGATATTGTGTATACCATCTAAATCAGCATTACGTTGTTATGTCCATGTATATCACTTACCATCAGCAGAATATATGGTCCTCTAATAGTTTCGTGGAATAGAAAATATATTATAGATAAGCATATCACTTACTTGCAGCTTCTGCTTGTTTTTTAGTCTTTAAGCTTTTTTCTGAAGTACGGATGGTTTCACTTTGTTGTTTATCCAAAGCAATTTATTCCTACATATTCACAAAAGTCTAGAAGGCTGAAATTAATACAATTTTGTTTTTTAGGAGGAAAGGATTTCTATACGGTTTCCTTTTATATCCCAAGGATACATTTCTCACGGCCTCTGATCCAAAGTAGCTCTTATTTGAAACGAATAAGTAAATTTTATACCAGAGGAATAACCGATAGGACCATTTTCGTTCGCTGTACTTTAACAAAAAATAATATCTCAGGGTCTTCAGGGATGATTTGTTTACACCAACAACAAATAAATTATATATGTATTAATATCAACAAACAATGTAAGTAATCCTTTTCTTTGATACTGTTAAAAATTCTTATCATCACCATATAAATATACATGTATTATATACCTAATGTTTAGTTCATTGCGTAAGCTACTAAATAAGTAATTGTAAAATACAAAAATATAGCTGAAACTTAAAAACCAAGTCCTCAAACATTTATAGCCCGAACATAGAAACGCTGTTACTGTGACTGGTTTACAACCTGAATACAGTTTCTGGTGACCCAAAATAACATTTCACCATTTAATACGCACATGTGACCTCAGAGTAGTCCTTGTTAATAGACAACTAAATCTATTACGCCACAAGGGAATTAAATTTAATCTGAGTAATATGCTTGTATATTACATAAATTAAATACGATTAGGTAAAGTATATGATTGTTAAATTCGTTTAAAAAATATTACGGAACCCTAAAAACTATGAAAACCTATGGATATTATCCGCACATTTTGCTGAATATAAATCCTGCGAGATCCTTACTGAGTGAGCTGGTATAACGAGCGTTATCCGAATATTTCTCTAACCTTTATTTATAGGATAATAAGTTTTCGTAAGGTTACTTACAGGGTTACCCTGTCTTCTTTTTTAGAATTTGTGTAAATAAAACATATGATATAAAGTAACACAATCACAACAGTTTTATATTTAATATACTATACTGTGGTTAAAGATTCTAATATGCATGTATTTCTCAGCCATATGTTAACTGGAAGAAAATGCTTAAATGTAATAAGACTATCTATTGTATACTTTTATTTTATTACTAAACAATGATTTTACTAAAAATGTGAAGAATTCTAGACTGATAATAATCTCCTATTTTATTAAAACTGTTACCCAGTGTAGGAAAAACGATAATATTTCGGTAATCATCTTCTTCGGTCTCCTTTATTAAAGCCATACATTTCCTTATTCTTACACTTAGCTTTCCGAGGCAGTTGTTATTATATTTAAAACATCTTACTTGTCCCTTATTTTTACTTTTGGAAACAAAAAACAATAAACGCCACAAAACAATTCTCAAGGAAAGGCGCGAAAATAATCCTATTTCTGTAATTCTCAAAGGAAACTAGGTTTGTTTCCCGTTTAAGTAGGGCTCGTTCATTAAAGGAGCTACGTCTGAAAGGGTAACTAATGAGGCGTTATTAACGACACGCCGCAATTTATAGACGGAAGCGATTAGCGGTATATCTCTATTGCTCAGGCATCAGCTCAACCATAGCAGCTTTTACAGCTGGAATGCAATATCAACTTAACACCAAGCATAATGTATTGCCGTGAAAACTTTCAATCTTACCCACAAACTGCTTCTCTGTAATAAGAAAATCGATCATTCGATTCCAGGGCAACTTGTGGTAGAATTTGGATAGTGATAGAATTAGTCAGTGGTTGGAGGCCATCATCGGTCCATTTCGGAGAATATGTGTTAGAATTACACGACGCAATTTTCCATCCCCTTTCTAAAATCGGACGACAAGGCGCACCGAATGTCTCCATGTTTAGGTGTTAAACATCCCCAGTTTCAAATAGTGGCTTATTGTATTTACTTTTGACATATTGTATATTACTTAAATTTCTTTTGTCCACAGGGATTGTTTTCGCGTATGACATTCCGGGAACCGGTGTGGGTCGGTGGCGCTGGTAATACTACCGGACTTCAAAGCAAGCTCAGCCTGTCCGAGGGTCTACTCGGCTGTGTAGACTTCCTACGGATTAACGGAGACACCTACAATCTCATGAAAGATGCAGTCTCCACTCAAGATATTGGTAAGCTTCAAAATAATTCAATATCAATAAGCGCAGTAAGTGAATCTAAACGCAATTTTTAGTTGTGTTAAATAATATATGTATATGTGACCTTTACTGTTATATTCACTGTTATATATTCCAAATCCCAATAATGGAAACTTTAAAAGAACTGTGCATAAAAGATTAATTTACACTGGGCTCCATTAGATGAAATATGAAAGACAATTTACAAATATAGTCCATAGAGATTTGTATCCCTCGCTACTAATATAATTTTAGCTAATGGTAGTCCCAAATTCAAATCCTCGTGTGATGTATACCATAAATAAGCCTCTAATTATACTTGAAAATATTTAGTGAATTTAATTGAAAAAGGTAAAGTTGAAAGTATCATACAATTACTGCGTCCATTACGTTGGTACCTGGTGGCAAAAGATACTACTCATAGTAATTACACAGTAGTTAGAATTATGAACTGTACGCTACTTTGTACATGTCGCATTGATACAATAATTTCACTAGCTACATTGCCCTCGAAAGCAGAAGACAGTATTTTTTTCGCACTACTGTTTGAAGAGACGTGGAAAGCGCAGTGTTTAGTAACATACCCCTAGGTGGAGAGACGACATTACAGAAATCACTAGGAGTCACTGTTTTCAAACAACACAAGATTTTATTTTGTGGAATATATTACAAATGATCTCTGGTCCAATGATGGACGTCCATCGATTGAAATTATGATTATGTCCACGTTACAGTACCTACCCATATAGTATACAGTAACAAATACTTATCACTAGTTAATTTAGTTAACATCAGAATTGAAACAGCTGATTAGACGTCTATTTTGTTTATCAATACCAGTTTTAGTGACTATGTTATCCTCAAAACAAAGTTGTCTTTTTTGTAGCAGCTACATGCTATGACGTTCTAATATAATATTATAGTTATCATCATTACAGTCCATTGATATCAAAAGGTGAATAGTCTTTGTTTTAATCGTGGCAGTCTTGACAGACTGGATGTGGTCATAAGTAGTTGCAGTGACCCGTGCCTCTAGGCACCTCTCCTCTTCCCTGATTGCAGCCCTAATTTTTCGTACATACGAATACAGTCTTTCCAAATTAACTACCACTTAACACCCGGAAGGAACGTGGTCAAATACATTTGCATTTTAAAAAAATTAGAGGTAAGAGTATCTATATAAATAGATGCGGAGGTTCGTAGTTCGGTAACGAAGTCACTATGTTGGAGTTGAACGAATTGTTAGGAGTAGAAATTTTTCAAACCTCTCTAAGCCATTTACTACCCTTGTACTATAAATCTACCCCCATAATAGCAATGTAGATAAGAAACACAACACTATTGAATTAAGTACAAAGTGAGATCAAAGTTAATTTGTATGGACAAAATAATATATCGCTTAGGCCAATTTAAGGTAATGCGATATACAAAATTCAGAGTCCAATAAAACCGCAAATGGTCCGGCCGACCATTCCCCTAACGAGGGGTCTTTTGCGAAAAATTGCACGATCTGAGCACAGCCATGCTCGGTCCAACTTGTAAGCGATTAAACTTCAGGATAACTCAGAACTTACGAAAATAAGGCGCAAATCATCCATAGTAGGAATAGATATTCTATAAAGATTTAAAGTACGTTAAATCTAATGTAATAGTGGAGATGATCCAGATCATAATCCCAGATTGTAGACTATCTGAAACGTTGATACTTCTCTTCAGCTATAGGTTCCTTCGCACGGGTCTTTATAGCTCCTGCTTGTCTTATATCCTTCCTTGTCGGTGTCACTCTAGGCAGAGTGGTCATGGCCATCACTTCAGCTGTAAGTTAGCAAGCTTCACAACTCGCTGGTACTCGTCTCTTATTGCCGCGTTCCTCGTGCTTGTCCTTTATAAAAGAGATCATATTCACAATCTAACTTGAATGCTGCTGTATCTTGAACTCAGACTTTACAATTATCAGACGAATTTGACTACCTTATCTTCCTCGATTGCTTTAAAAGGATTATTTTGAATGTTTGCTTCAAATATATCTGTCTCTTGTGACTTTTCGTACAACAGCAGGCATACGCTCAATTGTAATTAGTCTCTCTTAACATCAGGTAGGTAGGAGGTCTCTGGTTTGATCTAGTCGTTCTACAGAATCTGCTTGATCTAGGTCAGCGGCCATTGATTGACGGTGAAAAAAAAACCATTAAATTCATGAAAATTCGATTTTATTAAATATTAGCTTAAATAACAAAGAAAACCTATTTTATTTTTCAACAAAAGGAGAAACAACAATATATGTTAACAATAAGACTTTTCAAAATGTCAGCGCCCCGTCAAAGAGAATTTCGCCCGTAAATTTGTCGCCCAAGCTCGACACTGTTTGGCGAGTGAAATGAAACGTTTAGACCCGATCGAAGTGCAACCTTCACTCGAACGATTTAAAATGATTGGACCAATCAATTTAAGGCTTTGTGTTCAGAAATAGCTTCGACAATTTTTCCTAGGAAAAGAATTTTCTATTTTTTTTGGAATGAAAAAATCAAGAAGTTTTTAGTCCATTGTTTTGAGGTCATAATTTAATCCCAACTTCCAATATATTTTTCATTGTATAATGAGTATAAAAATCTAAGCAAAGTAAAATAGACAGAATTTAGTAAATATGTATAATATCACAGAGAAAATTATTTTACTGAAGTGAAGGAGATTAATAGTAGTTTAAATTAATATCTACAGAGTGATAGAAATAATATTTAACAAAAATGTTTTCGTTTTGTATTACATAAAAAGGCTAGATGAGCGGTACATCTACTTAATGGTTTGTTCTGCGCGTGGAATTCAGTACGATACACAGCGCCAAATAGTGTATGAACACACGAGAAGATTAGTTTCGTTACCCCAGTAATTTCATTAGCTTCAACGCCCTTCAAACCGGAACACGGTAATGTTTGCAAACTTCCGATTGGCTGAGGAAATAAACGCTGCGATAGTATCTAACGGGGTGTAAAGGCTTCCACAAAACTCACGGGACCCTAACCTATCTCACTTACTCATGGTGCACCCTGCTAATCATAAACCAGGGTTTGGCTTCTCATTAACTCGCATTGAATCATCGTGATGGGAGACTACCCAAATATAGAATACCCTCTTTCCATTCGGGGAGGCTTATGTCCACCGGTGAACAATTAGCGGCTGATGATCTACCTAGATGGTTCCTAACAGACATCTTCCACCGACAAGTTTTCTCTTATTCGATTAATGCAAAGATCTAGAGTCATATAGCCTATTTATTATTTTGTGTTGTAGTCACTATTGAGTTTACAACTTTCAGCGTTGAATTATTTTATTCAAATATCGGTAGTTATTTGAATTCAGTTGGAATGAGTTTTGGGAACACAACGCCGTATGTAATGGCGTCGTCCCCGGCGACGTCATATGCATTTCCTGTGCGAACGTGTCACCCGGGCTGACGCTATTTGTCATGTCAATTGGTACGTACGTGTCTGTACAGGTCCCAGAGTTGACATTTGATAAGTTTGCAATAAATCAATCATACATATCGACTATTCCCTGCCCTACCTACCTCTGGATAGACAGATAAACTCTTTATTGCTCACACTATGGTACTGTGAACGAACGTAACATTTAATCTAAACGTGGACAAGGCCGGCCTAATCGCTATAAGCGATCTCTTCCAGGCAACCATTTACGACTGGAAAGATAAAACATAAATAAATAGCAGGATAAGAAGAAAAATAAAAAATAAACGAGGGCAAGAGTTGAAGATATTTACTACATTAAAGTGAAAACTGGGTTTTCAGATTATAAGCATATTTATTAATATAATTTCAGCCAAGTATACACAAGGCGATTCAAATAATAAAGTAAAAAAAATTCTTCCAATGAATATATAATAAAATGTAATACAGGTTGTAATTTAAAAGACAGTTTTACAATTTTACAAAAATCCCATGAGTTTCTAAAAAAAAATTACCTAGAAAACGTTAAAAACTAAAAGAATAGTAAGACAGAGAAAAAAAGGCCTGCTTTACAATTACTAAGCTTTAATCATAGTAATAGCGTTGCTGCTAAATCAAAAGTAGCAAATTAACGAGGCCCAGAAGGGAAAAGAAAGAGCTAACATAAGCTATAAATTTTAACTTAGGTGACCGTTCCAAAGCTTTTAGTCTCAGGTGGTATGACTTTTCTTTCTTTTTAGTTCATCAAAAGATGAACACAAGAACATGTAAAAAAAACCTTGCGCTTTTACTATCTTCGGTCTCGTTATCATTTAATATGAGAAATTAAGGTTCAGTGATTGATAAGAAAATGTCATAAAGATAATACTATGATCCATGACTATATATACACTAACTCACAATCGAATAGCGCTGTATTTTTTTTATGTGATGAGGCGCACTTGCACAAACTAACGTGGTGCTAGTTAATATGGTATACACAGCACCACATTGCGCGTACCCTGATATTAAGGTGTTGTCTCGATACCCTAGTAATTTCACTAGTATACAGAACTCTTTAAACCAGAAGACAGTAATATTTTCACATTACTATGTGTCGTCCGCAATAGAAGCTGCGGTGGTACCTACCTAGACAGTCGCTAGTAACAGAGACTCTGTTCCAGTTTGAAGGGTGCTTTATGCTAATGAAATTACTGAAGTAACAAGACTTAATACCTATTGTCTCATAGTGGCAAGCGCAATATGGTGCAGTATATATCATCTTAACCAGTGCCAAGTTGTTATGTGGACGAGTATCACTTATCGTTAAGTGAACGCCTTGCTCGTCTCATCGTCGTAGTGATTTCCTCAACCGAATCCGCTAGGAGTTGTAAAAGCCTAGTGGTTTAAACGCCTGTCTTCCACGCTGTGGGTACTAGGTTCGAATCCGGCCTGTACTAATGAATTTTTTGATTAATGTGCAGTTAGTATAACAATCAATATCAAGTGCTTTAAATCATGTATCAAATGGCGTGGATATAAACATAAAAAAAACCGAATCAGGTAAAGTCAAATCGGTTCACTTAAGAGTTACTCCGCCGTAGTATGCAGGTGACGCCTACTCCAGACATATTCCCAGTAAATCTAGGCGGAACTTGTGCCGCGTTAGAATTTAAAACGTTCCATTCGGCACTGCAAACAAAGTCGCCCGGGCGGCGTGTTTGCGCGAGAAAATGTATTGTCACACGGTGACGGCGGCGGCGGCGGCGGCGACAGTTTTAAAAATTGCATTCCGTCAATAAACTAGGTTGTTCCGTTTTATGCATGTTAACTGAACACAGTACGATATTCACTTTTGGAGATTCAAAGAAGAATGAATACTCAGTCGCATTTGTTAGCTCCTTCTATATCCCGTTTCGGCGGGAACTAGTCTCTTTCTGATTGGTTAACACTCATTGCCCGTTGATTGGCTGCTTTCCCCAAGCCTTTTAGTTCCTATTAGCTTCACAGAGGGCGTAGTTGACGATGTTTTAGTGCCAATTAGCTTTGCAGATGACGCTACTGGCGCGATTGCCAACATGCGTAACAATATCATTTCAATTGTCAATTTTTTTATTCTTGTCAATTTTGCATTGTATATGATTTAGTCAAGTGTGTGTATCTGAATTTCGATGTGGTCGCGCCCTACCCGAACAGAATGACCGATCAAAATTAGCTCTGTTGTCTCGGGCTACCAAGAATAGGACTAAGGTAAGCCCTGCCTGTCGTAGAAGAAAACTGAAAGGGTTTTGCGGGCTTTCGGGCTTTGAGAATGGGGACCCTCACTGTACATTGATTGAACCCGGGTCGGACGACAAGTACGAAATGGTCGCGTATTTTGTCGTAGCATACTGTCTATGCTAGGAAGGGCAACAGCTCTGCCAGAATATGCTTATCACCAGTGCAGGGAGGTATCGGTGAATTCCGTAGGAGATCTCGGGGCCTTCCGCAATGCACTGAAGATGACCACAGAGAGGGTCTTAGTGGGTATTAATCCCATATAACCCTGACTTCCCCCAGAAGCAGTGTATTTGTTGAAGATTTCCTTACGACAAAAAAAACGGCCGATCAAAATGAAACTTAGCATTAATATTGAAGTGAGTACGGAGATAGTTCTCAGTTATATCCGTTTCCAGGTGGCCAACCGAATGTGGTGTCGAAAGTCACTAAGTACCACAACTAATGCATATTTTCGACATTATTCTTATACAAACATGTTCCTCGTATAAAAATTACTATTTATATGTTCTTCGAGTATTACCGGCCAACTAGAAGTGGGACAAAAAGTCACCAAGTACCATAATGATGCACATTTTTGATATCTTTATTGAAGTAAAAGTGTAAATGATGTACTTTCGTTTCTGGTCGACCAACCAGAAGTTGACGAAAATTTAAATACCGATATAGATCCCATATAGATATATATAGCAAAATTGACAGTGAGAGAAACAGCGTTATACAGACCAGCGATTATTTTGTTTTATATGAAAATTATATAATATATTTTTTACATCACGGCAGAGCGTGTTTGAAACCATGACGAAAAACAACAATTTATAAGATAATTTAATGTTTACCTTTCACCTTATTAGAAGAAACAAGATCTATTACTAAAATAGTAAAAGCTGGAATTAAGCATATACTATATTAAGTCTTAAAAGATATTAAGCAATATTATTTACTTTTAACATAATAAATAGAACTGTGTTATGATTACTTTGAGGATATTATGATTATTTAATGACCAAATCCTCTATAAATATATTAATAGTTATTTTTGTTTATCTATACGTAAATGTGTAATAAATAAAACAGATATTTATTTCTCACCACAGACTTAAATGAAAGAAAGAAAATTATATATTTATTTTATTTTATTTATTCAGAAAACCAACAGCGTAAACAATATAAAATAATTTCTATAAATATATTAAGAGGTAAAGC
>DWLS01005314.1:0-12842 GCA_018246255.1 Pachliopta kotzebuea | reverse complement strand
GGTTCCACCGAGATTTGAACTCGGATCGCTGGATTCAAAGTCCAGAGTGCTAACCATTACACCATGGAACCTGTTGATAAATAATTTGAATTTTATGTTCAAACCTCTAAATAATAAGTTCAATATTAAAAATTATATTTTTGATAACAAAACTCCAAAATTTAAATAGTTCTTTATAAATATAGATACAACTACTATCATTAAGGAATAAAAAACATAAAGTTGGTTAATAAACAATATGGTGGTGAAGAAAACACATTACATTATACTAGAGAAGGATTAAAGTTATTAATGAGTAGTACCTACGTATAGCCAAAGGAGTAAAGAGAGATGATAAACCATAACACAATGATAAGAATGAGTTCGGAATGTAAATAGGTAAGATTATCTTAAAAGACGGACACTAGTCTATTAAGCAGGTCTATATCGGCAGCATAATATATAATAAATTTGTGTAAAATATCTATCTACATGTAAAATTATATTTTATTATCTAAGTGAAGACTATAAATGAATAATAGTCCGTATTTCATAAAAGAAATATGACATTTGACTTGCGTCACGCAAGTCAATGACTTCTCTCATTGATCTCAAACAAGTTCATAACTAGATTGAGTAGTCTATTTGAATTTTGATTTGGTATTCAAAATTACTTCTTGAAATAAAAAAAAAATGTGTCTTGTTATAATATACGAAGTAAATTAAGTCTTTAAAAATAATCATGCTAATTTTTATAACGTTATTTAGACGAGAAACTTCTGTTGTCTTTTTATGGTTATAAGGAGTGTTTCACTAATTTTGATGAGACTTATTACCAGATAATTGGAGATTCTCCGGTGGTAGGTCTCTGTAGCCGGAGATTATTTAAGTATGTACCGTGGCAGCTCCTATTGCAGCCGCTAAATAGTAGTGTGCATAGACATTACTGTGTTCTAGTGTTAAGTGTGCTGTAGCAATTATCAGGTAACAATAATTAAAACCTTATATCTGAAGGTGACGAGAACAACGTGGTGCTGAATATATCATCTCAACCACCGTTACCACCATATTATTATGGGCAAGTGTTTCACTTGCCATCGGGTGAATGAAGTTGTCTCGTCGCTTTGTCGTACAAAAAAGAAGTTGTAACCTGCAAATAGAATTGAAGATCCGTGAAAAAAAATAAACTTGTCAGTAAAGCATATATAAATGTAAAAGTATACTTAAAGAATTTTATTATATTTTGCATAAATTACATAACTATAAACATCATTACCATCATCATTGTAATAGGGGGTTTGATAGTAAAGAGCTCTTTGTTAACCCGAATAATTGTAAAGAATATCTAACAATTGTAATAGAGTATAGTAATAGATATATAGTAATAGATATATAGTAGAGTCATTGCTCTATATTATTAATGTAAAGCATTTTAACCAGTTATATACAAAAACCGAATCGGTCAAACAAAAGCGAGTTCTCTCTACACATTCATACGGGACATTAGTCCCCAGTTTGTATTATTTAAAAATCCTCTCTTCCGGTCAATTAACATACCTAATGTTACGAATAAATTTAATCATTTCCACTTCACTTTCATAGGATAATACTTAAAGGAAAAAAAAAGAACAATAGCATCATCATCAGCTGATAGACGGCCACAGACCATATACCATTCTCAATTGATTTGAGCCGTCGCCGACTACACTGGTTCAATGCTGGTTGGTGGGCAACCAGAGCCTCGTTTGTTGATTAGCAGGGTTTACCAAGAGCAGTATTTCACATGGGTATCATGAGTTGTTCTGTGACATCTCTTACACACTAGGAATAGCATACATTTCTTTTATTTGTACTAAATAACATAGGAATATAAGTAATTGTTACAGCGTGTTAAAAAGGGAAGAGAATAGATTTTCTTTACTCACGAAATGAAGAACGTTCGTCTGATTGTCGATTGATTCGTTTTCTACTATAGTGTTACTTTAAATAACTGTGTAGTTTGAACGAATCTCAGCTGTAGCTTGAACGCAATCGTTTCCCGTCTTTACGTCGCCAATTAACATTAATGCGAGAGCAACACAATTCACAATAAAAACGTTTACTTTAATGATTACAAAAAATTGAATAATCCCCGCGGGTGAATCCCGCATAATTGTAACTGTAAACCGTGAATTTAAACATTTTCTTCCTCTCATTAGAGTTTTTTCTATGGTAACAATTTTCCAAATCAACGTTTCAGAATATTGATATAAACTTGATGGCCTTTTTTTATAATTCCCTTAATATAATATAAAAGGCTTTGTAATTAAACTAACATAGTATATAAGCAGTATACTGTTACTATGGTATTTTACTGATGGATATTTGGTATGATATTTATTATGTTATATGGGGGACAGGTCTTTTTTGCTAGAGATCATTTAGGTAAGTATCACCGCAGGTCCTATTTCTTGCGCCAAATACTATTGTGTAAACATCACTGTGTTCCGGTTTAAAGGTTGCTGTAGCTAGTAAAATTACTAGTGTAACGAGACTTACACCTTATGTCCCATGGCGACAAGCGCAATGTGATGCTGTGTATACCATCTTAATATCATAATATTCTATTAAAATATAAGGCAATTCTAATAAATATAACATGAACAGGAAGATCGTTGTACAATCTAATATCATTATCCATGAACTGGCTATTTTTTTTCTATTCATCAACGCAACGAGTTGAGCATGGCATTCACCTGATGGTAAGTGAAAAGTGTGCTCAATACAACATGGTGCTGGTTAAGGTTGTATAGACAGCACCACATTGCGCTGATCGCCTTAAGACGTTAAGTGTTAAGACTCTTTACTACAGTAATATCACTAGCATACACCTTCAGTACACACATTAATGTTTTCATATTACTATTTGGCGATAGTAATATAAAGATACCTGTTACTAGAAAAATTAAACTAAATATTTTATACGAACTACAGGAATTATTTACTTGTTTAAATCTGTTCCAATTGCAGCGTTATAATAATTACATTATTGTCAGTAATAATTATATCATGAAGAGGTTATGTGTTCTAATATATTTGATACACATTTAATTACAAAGTAGTGGTAATTAAAATTTTAGTTTACGATCTAATTTTTAGCTGTTACATTCGGTTTGTACATCTTCGTCAAATATAAGGTAGGCGAAAACAAAAGACAGAAAATTAAATTTCATGTTGTCGTAGTTACACAGTTAGTCGATAGATGACGCTATATTAAATTAACTACATTATTTATTTAGTAGCAAATTTTTTTTCAACAGTATTGTGAGTTAAAAAATACTCTACGTATTAAAAGGCTAAATAAACTAATCACTAAATCATGATTTTTTTTAACAAATAAGCTAACACTTGATCTTATGTTTAAATGGAGTTAATTTATAATAAAGTTGTGGTTTGTAAATTATACTCCCCTTTCTCTTATATGTTGACAGCCAGAACGGCAATACTGTTATAGCGACACATTTTCAAAATGAGTTTGGAAACAGAAAGAAACACATTACACACTAACAGGCAATACTGAATGGACGGACTACATAAAGATCCGATAACATACATTTGTAATTTAAAATTCACACATACATATTTATAGCCAGGCTATTGATTAGAGATGATTTACAGCATTTCTATCATTTAACATCATTTGGAGTTGAAGTTAAGTATTAGCGAAGACACAGGTTAAAGAAATAAACCGGTGAATGATATGGTTATTTGAGAAAACCCCCGAATAGTTTTCAGGTTTCAAGATTATGGGTACTTTACATAATATTTGTTTACATAAATCAGATAGTACGAATTATCGTGACGTATACCGGAATCAGATAACGTAACGTATATTGTAGCGCCCGATGCTGACGCTGATAACGATATAATGATTACGCTTTTTTAATATATAAGTTTATTACCTAACTGTTATGTCCGTATTACGGTAATACCCTTATACAACGAAGCTATTTTTTATATCAATCGACTTAAAAATACCGTCTAGTTACTAAGGGTAATTTTTAAATATTATTTGGTTAAGTATCTGTTTCAATTATAATATACCTTGTAGTAAAGGTATAACTAAACATTCATTTTCAAACTACCATGTAGTATGCTATGTTTCATTTGATTCCATACAGTTATTAGTACGATGTAACATATATATTTGTTGATGTGTATTGGGTTTTGATGCAGTGAACAATACGTATATATTTTTATACCAATGTGATGGCAAACAAGCATACGACCATCCTGATGATGAGCAGTTACCCCGGAAAAACCTTATCGCACCCTTTTTGAAGAACTCCATTCTGTAGTACTTTAGGAAAATCTCTAGATAAATTTAATATGAAATTTATTTATAACGCCACTCTTAATATCTGTAGCAATTAATGAATTCAACGTATCAAATCATCTGTTACATATTTGTAAATTGTCTGAAACTACTCTATATTGGTAGTAGTGGCGACATCGCCCTTGTATACCTGAGAAGCTGCTCTCTAGAAACACAGTGGATATACCTTGACGTTGATTACATCGCCACTGTGTTTCTAGTAAGAAAGCTGATGTTTTCTTAGACAGCAGTCCTCGAGTTCATCAGATATCCATTAACTAATGCCAGCGTTATAGAGTGGAAGGAAAGAGACACTTTTTAGATATTATAAGATTATAAAGATGCTGAACTAAAATCTCTGTCAATCGCTATTACGATACATAGGTACATGTACACTGCATTCAGTGCTGAAAATCTACCACCAACAATCTGCACTTTCACTTGCTGGACACAAACGCAAAGTATTAATTCGGCTCACCGTATCTGATTGGCGTAAAGCTAATAAACTTTCTATTGAAATGAGATCACCTGATGTTTCAATGCGATGATTATTCTAAAGTGCAAGTATTTACCACTATGTAAATATCATCTTCAAGTAAACCTCATCATCTCATAAGTATAAAGGTTTGTTAAAATATATATCGCACGTCGATCGCTATGATAACACGCAGGTAAATCTTTCAACGTCAGAATATAGGAAAAGATAAGAGAGGCGTAAAAGGGGAAATCTTAAAAAAATTACATAATCATTCCATAGTATAACGTATTGTTTATTCATTATGATATACATCATAATCCTTATCGTTTATTGTACTTAATTATATCATAATCATCCATTAAGTTTATAGAAAGATTGATGTAATTATGATAAGAAACTACGTTTTTATTTTTTCCAACCTTTGAAGATTAATCTAACTGGCCTAGTTTATTAATTTTAACTTACATTAATAGATATCTATTTATTATTAGTAGTTAAGAGGAACTGACAACTATATATATAACTACATTCCTTAAAGGTAATACTATGTGGTAGGCGATCTTGATATCCTTAAATCTTTCCTCTGCGTATTGTAAAAGGACATTAGGGAGGAAAATAGTATCAAGAAAAAGGATGAAGCTTTCCTTGTAACAGAAAACTGCGTTTACTAAACCGCACTACGAAAGTGAATACCATCTATGATAATATGTTTATAAGTGAATTTCAATAAGCTGAAATGATGATAACATGTAAATAACTAAATAAACAAACTTAGCAATAAAATCCAACAAACAACAACTTGAATTTCATAAACCAATCATTGACGATCCCATGCTTACAGACGGTCTCGAAGACCTGAGTCTCAGGCGCGATTTCGCTGCGCTATGCGTCTTCTATCGTCTGTATAACGGGATGGGACGGGACGGTCCGGTTTCAAAGGAATTTCCTCCCAAAAAACCATGAAGTTATGGAATGAACTCCCGGCCGAGGTTTTCCCAAGGAGCTACAGAATGGATTCGTTCAAAAAGGGTGTGATAAGGTTTCTTCGGGGTCGGCAACGCGCTAGTGGTGCCTCCGGTGCTGCAGGCGTCTATAGGCTACGGTAACTGCTTACCATCAGGCAGGCTGTATGCTTGTTTGTCACCTTAGTAGTATAAAAAAAAAATTATATATTTTTTTTTAAGTCTCGTTACCCGCAGTAATTTCACCAACATACATCACCCTTCAAACCGGAACATAGTAATGTTACCACATTACTATTTGTCTGTATGAATAGGAGCTGCGGTGGTACCTACCTAGACGGTCTCCAGTATAGGAGACCTACCACCAGTGTCTATGTCGAAAGTAGGCGTTGTTGAGTAATGACTTCATCGATTATGATATAATATTGGTTACCTGAACAGCGGGGTTCAAAAAAACCTTCAACCCTATAAACTCTATTAAACATGACCCCAGAAACTGATAATAGCTTTTCTATTATTAAGAGATCAGTAAGGCGTTGAACGTTAAAAGTGATACGCTTGCCCATAACACAGCGCTGGTTCAGATGGTATACACAGCATCACATTGCGCTCCTCGCCTTGTTACGTAAGATATCTTACCCCCAGTAATTTCACTATCATACAGCACTCTTCAAACTGGAACACAGTAATATTTTCACAGTACTATTTGTCGGCTGCAATGGTAACTGCAGTGGTACCTAATTATAACATAGCGTTGGCCAAGATCACACAACATCACATAGCGCTCGTATCCTTGAGAATTTAGATGTATTATTACCTTAGTATCTTTACTAGTATACCCTTGAAACCACACAGTAATATTTGCACATTACTATTTGTCGGTAGAAATAGGAGCTGTGGTGTTACCTACTTAGACGGTCTCCAACTTAAGACGCAGAGATATCTATGGTTACTTTATAAGACAGAGTGGACTCCTTAATTTAATTCCGAGACCACGGTTGTACAAATTCACTATCATACAGAACCCTCCAAACCGGAACAATGTAATGTTTGCACGTTCCTATTTGGCGGTACAAGTGAAGCAGTTATCCATTGTACTACGGATGAAGGTAGTTTTTATTTTTAAATCTCTTATAGTATAATTCCTAATCCAAATCTAATTTTTGGTATTGTGGTGTAAGTAGTTTATGTAAAGCGTGTCAGTAAATGTTTATTCAACTGGCAATGTTCAATAACGCCGCTTAGCTAATAAACCTGTTTTCTAATCACACAATGGTCATGTATCAGAAAATAACTTCAATGAATCAGCAAATGATATTCGTCATGGATGCGTGATTGTAACCCTAGGCGATAAGGGGCGCTTTGTAGTGTTGGATCCCGTTAAATGCATCCGTCCGGTGTGTAACCTTTATATGTATTACACTGTATGACCTAATTTATCTGTAAAAGACTATAAATAAACTCTGTGTCTGTGTAACGCCGTTCCTTTCACTGTCAATTTTGCAATATATGGGTATACAGATTTTGGACAACTTGCGGTTGGTCGACCGGAATCGGAAGTACATAAAAGAGTTACTTTTTGACGAGGGACACTGTTACTTTAATAAAGATATCAAAAATATGCACCGTTAAGGTACTTGAAAGATGTAATGTAAAATAAAATAACCAAGGAATTTGTAAAAATGCTGCGGATTTTGAACTGAGAGGCGATGCATGAGAGAAGATATAAGAGTGAAAGATAGAAACTGAGAAATGAAAGGATAAGGAATAGAAAAGAAAAGATTTGGATAGAAATAAAATATTGCTATCAGAGGACCCTTACCCACAAAATGAAGGGGAACGATGTAATAAAAAAAGGTACTTGGAGACTTTTGACCCACTTCCGGTTGGCCGGTTATACCGGAAGTACATATAAATAGTAATTTTTATGCGAGCAAAATATTTGTGTCGCAATTTGGTGCTGCATAACTGTTATAACAATCATCATCAGCCTTTTTCAATCCACTGCTGGATTTAGGCTTCCCTAATGTCTTCCACCAAATGCGGTCCTCAGCTTTTCGCGTCCACCCCCGACCTCTCCTATTGTATCATCGATTCATCAGGAGTGAGGACATCCTACGCTCTTCCACCATCGGTCGTCGCTGACACGAAGCTGGCTCGTCTTAACCAGCTTCACGTTATGGGTAAACGTATCACTTACCATCAAGTAAATGCCTTGCTCGTCTCCTTCCTCGTTGATTTAAAAATATGGACTAATTACCACCCCCGTATTATCAATTGATCATAACAGTCATAATTCTGTGTAAGCACGCTTCACAATATTCTTTCATATAAACTTATGTGAAATTTATCGAAGTTTCATTAAATGTATGTAAAACTTAGTTCCGACTTAATTCTTAATACTTTAGTAAGGAATTATTGAAATACTCAAAGCCCCCGAACATTTGCAGACCGCTGCCGCAGATAGTATGGAAGAAGAACGGCACCCGGATCATGTCCTCTCAGCGCATCACCCAGGACAACTACGGCAAGACTCTGGTGATAAAGCGAGCAGGTTACGAGGACCAGGGCACCTACACATGCGAGGTCAGCAACGGCGTGGGCACTGCGCAGACGTACTCCATACAGCTCAACGTTGAAGGTGAGTACGCGAAAATTTAAATTATTGAAGCCTCAAATCTTTAGACGTTGACACATGAACAATTTTTAAAAGTGGCAGACTTGAGCATGGCGTTCTGTTAATTTTTAAAGTATATAGTTTTATTTATAGAGATTTTGTGATCCCGAACATACTGAATGACAAATTACAAGTTTCGTCTATTAACTAGTGATGTACTCCTATATTATTGATCGATAAACTAAGGTTCAATTTTCTTATTACAACACGTTCACCTGATAGTAAGTGATACGTTTGCATAACAACCATCTGCTAGTTAAGATGGTATATACAGCACCATATTCCACACAGACAGTGTTGTCTCTGTACCCAGTAACATAAACCGGAACACAGTAATGTATACACCTTGAGCGCACCTTGATTAGTCTTGAGCGCAGTTAATAGTAAGGTGTATACCTTACTATTAACTGCGCTCAAGACTGTTCAGTCCAGCTTCGACTCTTCATCACCAACAAACCTCTTGGAATGCCCCTTTTCTGCGATATGAGTTACTACACCTGTTCAAATATAGTAACAATACTAAGAAAATTATAATTATTGATGTCGAATAACAAAAACAAAGGTGTCTGTGTAACGCCGTTCCTCTCACTGTTAATATTGCGATATATCTATATAAGATCTATATACAGGTATACAGATATTGGACAACTTCCGGATGATCGGATGGAACCGGAAGTACATTTTTTTTTTCGACGAGGTACATTTTTACTTCAGCAAAGATATCAAAAATATTCACCATTAAAGTACTTACTGACTTTTGGTCCCACTTCCGGTTGGTCGGTTATACCGGAAGTACGTATAAATACTAATATTTATATCGGGGAACATATTTGTATAAGAATAATGTCAAAAAAATGCATAGTTATGGTACTTAGTTATTTTCGGCACCACTTCCGGTTGGCCGACCGCACCCGGATATGGCTGAGAACCATCTCCATACCCACCTCAATATTAATACCAAGTTTTATTTTGGTCGGCCTTACTGTTTGGCCAAAGTGCGACCACAACGAAATTCGAACACACACTACTAAATCGTAGAAAATAATTAACAATTACTATGTTTGAATAATCTCTAAGAAGTTTACTGAATATTAGTAAGGCTTGAAGCGATCATACAATACGTTCTACGTTTTTAATCGATGGACCCATTTACATGTTCCCAAAGAGAAGTGCTTTAGCATGAGCGATGAAGTAGGGAAACCGAGTGAGGTGAGCTCAAAGAAAATTTAACCCTGTCGCTCAACACATTAAAGTCTAAAACTGTTTGTATGTAAAAATCACAGTTAAGTCATTAAAGTGAGTGGTGGTACAAAAGCAGAGGAGACCATACATTACCATACAAAAGCGAAAACAGAACGCTCCAGTACTATTATACTATATATATGTATCCGGTTTGAATATACTTATTTTATGTCACAAACAAAACTTATATAACTTTATTTTTTATAATGAAACTAGCAAAGCGTATTCGTTCACCTGATAGTAAGTGATACGCTTGTCCATAACATAGTGGTGGTTAAGATGGTATATAACCACATTGCGCTCGTCGGCTCCAATAATTTCACTATTATACAGCACCCTTCAAACCGGAACATAGTAATGTTTGCACATTACTAATAACCGGTAAAAATAGGAACTGTGGTGGTACCTACATAAGTAGACGGTTTCCGGAAACAGAGACCTACCACCAATAAAAAGGTTTTTTTTTTCGGATGAATTTGATGCTTTCGACCACTATTATGACCGCGAAAGCTTCATCGGACCCTGAGCTGGCGGATCTGGACTCCGCGAGATGAAATATATAATATAAGGGAGAGGAGAGAGACGAGGGAAGAGGATTTGGGGAAGGAGGAAGAGGTGGGAAGAAAAAGGGGGAGATGTAAGTAAAAAAGTAGTAGCACCTTTAACAATACAAAACATCAATGATGATGATAAATGATAAAGACAACATTAATGATTTTTAATCCGAAACACTTAAAAGGTGTCTCCTACATCTTATGGGATCCAAACCATCCTCCCCTGCTCGTGGTGCACCCTGCTAATCAACTACCTTGTCTCTGGCTCCTTACCAACCTGTATTGGTCCAGCGTGGTGGGAGACGGTTCCAATCCCCATTATTAAGATGAGACCTATATTCATCAGTAGACGTCTATCAGCTGATGATGAATCCGCTACGCTTCTATGCCTCGACATCAGCAATAGTTTGAAATAAAATATATTACTATTGTGCCTATTAAGAAGACTCAGTAGCAGTAAGATCTCTTTTTGTAAGAGTTATGAGATCTACGAAAGTAAATAGTACTAACAAAGACTTACACAAAATATATTGTATGTATATGTATATATTAGTAACTATATATATGTACCAAAATTTTTTTATTTTTTCAAATCTAATTTTCACACTTCAGTTACCACATCTCCCACCTCCTAGATTGACTGGTTGAGGATGCTCATAGGCTAAGTCTGTATACTGGAGCCTATTTTTAGGTGTATCAAAGAAGGAAGGATAGCGGTAAGTACTTGTGCCGGACAGCCCACCAGGGAGGCCGATGAGCGGTGCCACGATTGTGGAGCTGCGGTGGACTCGGCCCAGCACACCCTCGAGGTGTGCCCGAGATGAGCCGTGCAGCGCCACGATCTGGCATCTGCTATCGGTGGAGTTGACCTGTAGCTCCCGAGCCTCGTTCGTGCGGTGCTCGCGAGTGACAGGTCCTGGACGGCAGTGGCCTCCTGCGAGACGGTCATGTCCCAGAAGGATGCCGACGAACGGGCCAGGGGGATAACCCAGGGGCTTCCTCCGACCGCAGGCGGCGAGTCGTAGTGCGCAGGAGGCGGTTCCAACGCCTCCTCTTGCTGCCCTCGTAACCCGTAGCGAGCCAGGTTGGGTACCTGGTTCCGCTAACGCTTCGACCTCGTCGGGACTTCTTTAATAGCCGGAGAAGTCTGGTCTCTGCCGGGACCGGCCGGTCGTTGAGGTGCCCTGTCGCTGACAGATCCGGGGCATCCCAATCATAATGGCTGATTGCTTTCAGGGTAGGTTTAGTGGGTAGGAGCCGCTCAAGCCGAGTCCCACACACATGGTCGGTAAAAGGATTCCCCCGCATAAAAAAAATTAAAAAGTGTATCAAAGAATTTCAAATAAAAAATATTGTAATGAGTAATTAAATTCTGAACTAGTACGTCTTCGTAATTCTTCAATCGATTGACCATATTCGCATTACCGGCTGGTGGTGTGTTACGCGATATGCTGCCGGGGGTCCGGGTGCATTGTGGTATGCAATTGTAATCCAGTAGCGTAGGAAGTGCGCACCACTCCATACACTATTTCGTATTGTGTGACGCATGTATGTCACAACTGCAGTACACTCCGAATGGGCGACCTGACTCAAAAGGTTTCCCTGATATCGATTTTTATGTATTCAAAAAGCTTTTGAGATATATTGAATCAGTTGAAGACAAAGACCATGCAAAAGTTATCACTGTCAACGACGGATCCAGAGGGAATCATAACCTCCCCCTGAGCTGATTCCAAGACATGGGTGCACCATTAATTGAACATCATTATCATCATTCCAACCGATGGACGTACACTGCTGGACATATGTCTCTTGTAAAGTACTCCACGAAATACGATCTTGTGCTGTTTGGATCCAATGGCTCCCATATTATATATTGAACATAATGATTTTATGTATATATTTTGTCATCATACAGATTTTATGTAACAACATACCTTCAATATATAATTAATTTAATATAATATCTTTATATGATGCCCCATTCCTTGCGTGATATTGCTTCTCTGGATGTCTTCAGGAGAAGATGCCAATATGTACAAGTTATTATGTGTTAAGTTTTTCAAGTGTACAATAAAAAATAAATATTTTTAAGTATCTATTGTTATCAAAATTAAATTATAAGTTCTTGATTTGACCATGATTATGTGACCACCTCCTGGCGCCAAAGCAGGATCCGTCTCTGTACTGTATATTAGAAAACACCTTCCAAAAACGAAGACAGACGATAGTACTAATGACACCTTTGATGATGCCACAGAAAAAAAACTGATATTGATTTAAAAAAATCATATTTTTAAAACGTTTCATTAGCATTAATTACACTCCATAATTTTAGTATAGCTAATTGAAACGATAGTTTCATAACAAATACATTACTAACATGATGTAGATGGAAAAAGTATGTGTGTCTGAATTTTGTTGTGGTCGCGACCTGACTAAACAGTAAGGCCGAAACATTTACAGTATCGTTAAGAACTAGGTTATCCCATTAAAAAAATCCAAGAGAAAACATTCGAAAAAACCAAAATCTGCTCAAACAATTACCGGTAACTTAATTCAGGGAACACGAGGCAAGTGCACTGTGTAGTCAGTC